>MQRK01243733.1:2960-16022 GCA_001938485.1 Girardia tigrina
CAAGGCATTATAGAAATCTATTCCCATATCGCTATAGATACCATGTTACCGAATCTTGAATTGGGAATGTTTGATTGCAACTGGAGAATTAGATATTCTAGTATCAAATTGCTTGGGGATTTACTTTTCCGCTTAACTGGAATCTCTGGAAAAGGAACGACAACTGGTGTCACTGAGGATGAATCTTTCGCTCATATTAAATCCCAAGATATTCTAATTGAAAATCTCGGTCAAGATACTTATAGTCGAGTTTTGGCCAAAATATATATCTGTAAACTGGATGTCTCTCTGCTAGTGAGACAAGCGGCAACTCATATATGGAAGTTGATGGTTGTCAATACAGCGAGAACGTTTAGATGGATAATGAAAGATCTTTTGGAAATAATCTTGAATTGTTTGTCGGATTCTAATGAAGATTGTCGAGTAATGTGCACCAAGTCGTTGGGAGATATCGTCAAAAAATTAGGAGAACGAATTCTACCAGACATATTTACTCACTTGGAGTTAGGATTTGAAAAATGTAAGTCCCAGAGACCAGGTAAAATATTGTTTTTATTGAGTTTTGTATTTATGTGACATTTTATTTTATTAAATTTAACACAAAACTTTAAAATTGTTTTAAAGAAACTCTTATATTGATCCTATGCCACCTATACTATACTTTAATTTAGAAACTTTATAAACACATTGTTTCTGTATAATTTTCAAACGTTAACATTACTTACGGATTATCGATAAGATTGAGTTTTCTCAAAGTTCAACAAGTAATAAAGTTTTAAATTTTATTTTTCACCAGAAGTAACTAATTTTTTCTACAACACCTTTTCGTTAACACTGATAATAGAGTAACTACATTTACTTCGACTGTAACAAATTTTAAGATATATTATTGTTCCATTAGATCTACAGGTTGCCCTGAAGTCCGGCGCTCGGAAATTTTGTCTGAAACAATTTTATAATATTCAGACTGATCACTATAAAGCTTTTTTAATCGTTAAATTATAGGGTTTTCATTTTAAATTAAGATTTTTTCATTTTACATTTTGGAATTTTTCATTTTGATTTGAGTTTTTTTCATAATTTTAATGATTATAATTTTGTCAGTTTTATCGTTTTTTCTTTATTGGTAAATTCTATTTTTATTTTACAGTGAATATAAAAATCTTGCTATTGAGTATATTCTTTATTCACGCGTTCCCCATACAATCTCACAAGAAAGGGTATCGTCTAAATCAGGGATGCTCAGACTTAAACCATGGGCGACGATAAAAATATTAGGTAGCAAGTGATCGACTGGTACAAATTTTGTTCCCCCTCAGTGCAAAAGCACTTTCTGGCCTTTAAATTGAGCTACTGTAGACCCTTCACGCCTTGTAGGGACATTATGTAGTATAGTTCCACCCCTGAATTATCAACTGTTTTAACACTCCTGGATTAGAATATAGTCATTGGATAAAAATTGTTAAGAGAACTCAAACATTTCACAGAATATTTATTACATTCCAATTTTAGATCATCTCTATGATGATCAATAATATTGCTTTCACTTAACTCCATCACTCAATGTTTAATACTCCTCATTCCAATCTGTACCATACTCGAAGAAAGTTATTTTATTTAAAATATTTAATTTAAATTTTATTAGCTAAAATAAAATTACTTTTTAATATTATTTTTAAACATTACTTTGATTTCAATTATTTATAAATTTAAAAAAATAAAATCAATAAAATTATTTAAAATTTACAATAATAAAAATTAAAAATTTGAATAAATTAGTTTCAGATTATACGAATTAAAATATTAATCATCTATCTGATTAGGAGAGACACTATCCCAAATTAACACACAACATTGAAACATGCAAACAATACACAAAAACATCAACACACCAAATATTCCTCACAAAAATAAAATACAAATTTTATCAAAGGTTATACGGATTTATTAATGGTAAAGATCCAATTAGTGCTATTTTGATGCTGAAGAAAATAACAGTAAAAAATATTCATAATATTTTTTATAAATACGTATACCATCAACCTAAAAAATTAGTCGCGACCGACCGTTTGAGCACCCCTGGTCTAAATGATAATTGCTGAATTAAAATATATCGCAAACGTTTTATGTTTACACATTTTCTCAATTTAAAATGAAAAAAATCTCAATTTAAAATGAAAACCCTATACATTCAAAATTTCAAATTAAGTCAAATGAAAAATTATTTTATTTTTAAAAAACAATTCGATTTAATTGTTAACAACAAAAAAAATAAATCACAATTCGATTCAATTATCATAAAATATATAGTTCTCCTTTTTCAATATAAACAAATTCGACAATTTAAATCTTTCAGTAAAATTTGATAATAATCAAATTTTTTTAAATTCAAAATTCGATAACAATAAATTCGAAACAATTGTCCCAAAAATCTTCCAAACACAATTCAATAAATGTCATTCAAAATATTCTCAAATTTGCCAAAAACAAAATTCAATAAAGTAGATGCAAAAATTCGAAAAATATTTTGTTCATACAAATCGTTGCAGTCAAAATTCGAAATTCATAAAATAGAAACATAAATTGAACCAATCAATAAAATTTTCATTTTCAAAATGAACAGAGCTCAAAATTCAAATTATTTATTTGGTTCTTAATTTATTTAATTTTAAATTAATTTAATTATTGAAAACTTGCAACTTACATCTAAAAATGACAATTAGCCTTTTATTTACCGCCTTATATATACTTGTATAAAGGTGGCAAGTAATATAGGTAATTTATTAGTCTGATATAAAAAACGATGTTTTTCAAACGATAAATCCGAGACTGTCTTTTGGACTAGAATTGAGCAGGATCATTAAATTACACATAAGAACAGGTCTAGTGTTATCATGAAGAAGGATGGGACATTTTGGATTGACCAATCCCGGACAAAGGGTTTTCAATTTCTTATGCATTTCATCAATTTCATGACAGTACCTCTCCGCTGTGATTGTTTCACCTGGATTCAAGAAACTATAGTGGATGATTTCAGCATCACACCACCAAACTGTCACCATAACCTTACGGGGTTTTAGTTTCGGTTTTGGAAAGTGTTTCGGTACTTCATCTTTGTCCAACCACTGTGCAGAACGACGTCGGTTATCATACATGATCCATTTCTCATCACAGGTAACAATACGATCAAGAAATGGATCGTTTTTATTGCGAAGATGATTGGCAGAACAAATTTCATAGCGTCGGTTCTTTTGATTTTCATTCAAATCATGTGGAACCCATTTATAAAGTTTCTTGATTTTTCCAAGTTGTTTTAAATGATCCAGGACTATTGAATGACTAATGCCCAACCCATCTGCAAGTTCTCTGATTGTTGTACGGGGATCTGTTTCCATTATTGTCCTCAAATCGTCGTTGTTCACAGCAACTGGACGACCACGACCTTGTTCATCTTCAAGGTTTTCATCTCCATCAGAAAATTTTCGGAACCATCGTTGCACTGTGCGCTCAGAAGCTGTTCCCTTGCCAAACGCTTTATTGATATTGCGAGTCGTTTCTGTTGCTTTACGACCCAGTTTAAATTCGCTCAAGAAAATTGCTCGAATTTTATTTTTTTCCATTATTAATTTAGCACCGTAAATATTCTAAAAAATAACAGCAATATGTTAATAATGGCTATAGGAATATACACCTAGGCATAAGATTTCAAATAATATCTAACACTAATGCATTTAAACTTATATACATATCAAAGTAGATAAACAAGGTATAAAGCTCAAAAACCGCCATTATTTTTCGACCAACCTAATATTAATATTTTAAAAATAAAAATTCAGACGTTTAAGTATTTGTTTATATGTGTTTTGTATTTTGATTATTTTCCTGGAGATAAATCACTTATTATGAATATTCCGGATCACAAAGACAAGACCATGAATCAAACTGGTTTGAAAGTTATAAAAGGTTACATTATCTATTATTAAAAGGCGAACATTATCTTTTGGCGGTTACTCTTTAATTTGGGATAATTTAAAATTAATTAAAATGGAAATTAAATCAATCGTATTCTTTTACAATGTTACTTAAAACCTTAGGAGTACTGGTATGGAAGCTGTGAGATTCTCTCTCGAGTGTGCTGGAAATCGATTGTCTGGAGAAACTCTCTTGAAATTGATAGACATTCTTAAGGGAACAATTAGTGATAAAGAGGATCAAATACGAGTTCTTAGTGCAGCATGTCTCGGATTAACTTTGTCCTATTTGAAATATGAACATTTGGATTGTATTAAGTCGATTTTCGATAAAGGTTATCTCTTCATTTCACTTTTTATTTTTAAATTTCTTAATGGCTTCGTTTCCAGGTACCACTAGTGTTCTTCATGCTCACGGCCTAGCGGTCACACTAATCACATTACTTAAATCCGGATCATCGAAAATATTCTCCAATCAATGTCCCACTGAAATGACAGATTTGATAATCAAATCACTGGAAAATTCTTGCAACAGTGATAAAGTTTTCATTTGTTCAGCAGGTTATCGAGCGCTCGGATTCGCTTTAGTGTCTCTAATAAAGGAACAAAACACTGAGCGACTCGGCCAACTGTTACCGTTACTGATAAATGTTTGATCTTGATTTTATTTCCAATCCAAAGATTACCCGTCAATTTTTTCGCCTAGGCAATGAAGAACTCATCTATGGAAATCAAAGAATTGGTGATCGATATTTGTGGTTTCTTATCATGGAATGATGAGAACGGAGAGAACGTTAATTTATACGCAAAGTCTGTTTTGGCTGTTTTAATTAATGGATATCGAGCCAAAGAAAATCAATTGAGAATCAACAGCGAGAAGCGAATAATCGATCTAGTCCATATGTCTTTGACTCTGAAAAAACGACAGACCAGCACTGATCAATCGGAAGACAGAGTCTACAAGGTAACATAAATTGATTTCAGTTTTTGTCCACAAAAAGTTTGAAATTAAATAGTTTTATCGGATTGTGTCTACAATAATTGACGTAATTTTGCGACTTTTTTTCATAATTCAAAGTGAGATTTTTTGTACAGTCGAAAACTTGTTTGAATTATTTCTTTAGTCGATTCAAGACCACTGTTACAGTTTTTAATCATATAAAGCAGTTTTTAAAGTTTTTATGAACCATATTTACTTTGTTTAAACCACAATTCATTGATTAAAAATATATTTATTGACAATATAAATTTCGACGGATCAATCGTCATCTTCAAGTCACTGATTAATAATTAATTCACCTGGATATAAATACAAAAATTGTGATTATGTAATCGATTTTTAGATTGTCCTAAAAGTTCCCAGTCAAGAATGAAAAATACAATTTTATGTGCAAGAATTTATTTTTTGCGCAATCAGGGCTGTAAGCGGGATGCGCCAGGATTTCGACTCCATCCAACTCTTATAACCTGCGCGTGGTTTTCTTGGTGATATGCGGCTTGACATTGTCTTGCTGAAGCTTCATGGTCCAGTTGTTGACAATAAAGCTCTGCATTGATGTCCTGGCCGTTCTGAAGCAACTCAAAGTGTACGATTCCTTTAAAGTTCCACCAGACGCACAACATGATTTTCAAGCCAAATCGATCTTGTTTTGGAACTGAAGGCGTTGCTTGACCCGCTGGAACCCATCATGGATTCGTTTCCAAAAGCTGTCATCTCGCGGATTCTGTAGCAGTTAGGGTTAGGGACAAATTTGGACTCTTTTAGCGACCTATGCTTTGGTGAGTTCGTGTGGATCTTGACGCGGTTTCTTGTGCACAAAGTCAAGCTGCTTCAAATGCCAATGTATCGTTGACTTGCCAACTCCAAGCTTAAATGCCAAATCGCGAGTTCTTGACGAAGGCTTCATGTCCAACTCTGCTTGCCAAGTCATCGTTGGTCGTCCCGGCGATTTTTTTGTGTATCTTTTGCTGTTTTTTTTCGTAAAAGGCTATTTTGGCATACCGAAATTTTGCATGATCTAACTGAAAAACTACTTCAATTGGCACAATTAAACTTAACGCACAATAATAAATAAGATTATTTTGTACACTATATTAAAAAAGACACGCTTGTAATCACTCTATTTAAAAGACAACTTGATACACAAAAAGTTGATACACAAACTATGATTTCAAAATGAAATATCCAGCTCCAATTCCTCTGTCCATTCTCTCGTCTTCGTCCAGCAAAACTGCTTTCAAAGTATCCAATGAAACTTTCTATATCACTATCGGATTCGAGTTTATCAGCAATGTCTGATTGGAGTTCATCAAAAGCTGGAACAACATCATCAACTGGGACAAATGCCAAGTGTGTGAAATGGTGTATAAATTGTCTGAAGTATATGCTTGAGATATGAGAATATTCCACAGGCATTCAATTGTTTTTAATCCTTATTTCAATTATAGTGCATCTTTAAGTTATCTCTTTAATGACGACTAGATAATTGCGTACATAAAATTGTTTAAGGGACTCTTGTGTAGAGATTATTAAATTATTATTAAATCATTGATGGTTTTGAAGGAAATGATGACATCGGTATACAATTCAAATATTTCACAAATTCTGTTTAATTAACAGTTAATTATATTTTAAAAATAACTAGCTAAAAATTAAAAAAAATAAAAAGATTCATTCATCATTTATTGAAAATTATTGATTAAATTATTTGCCAAACTCATCATATTCGAGTTTGTTCCTCTCCATTGACTTCAATTTATAATAGTTTAGGGTTAGGGTTATGACTAGGGTTATTGTCTTCGTACCACTTGGCTGCTTTACCATAGTGGTACGATGTCAAATCTAGCCAAAAGAAAGTAAGACCTCAGTGTTGACTTATGAATGCTAAGAAACGATTTTGCAAGCACTCCTTCATATAGACTTCTGTGTTTATTGTGACAAAGATTTTACTCCTTTTCCCGCATCCACATTTAGCCTGGCAAACAATAAATTTTTTGGGCAACTTAGATTTTTTCTTGCTTCTAAATTTTTTTTCAACTCCTCTTAGTTGCAGAGTAAAATTATTGTCCAGAAAAATTGTCCGGGTAGCTGGGAAAACTCGCCGAGCACATAAGTCTCATCATCCATAATGCAACATTTTTTTCTTCGGAAGAAAACCAGATTTCAACTTTCTGTCTCACTGCTGCGTCTTTACGTTCTTGTGAGCGTTCCGGTCTGGTACTGTTTGAACTTTATACGTTTTTAAATCTACAGACTGTTTAATTTTCCGAACTGTTTTCTCGCTACAATTTGCCTTTACCGCCAGTTTTCGATTTGATAGACGGGGATTTCTCTCTAACAGAGCCTTTACTTTCTTCACATTCTGTGTACACGGAAAACCCTTTCTTCTCCCGAACTAATTTTTCTGAAAACGTTCAAGTTCTCATTTAAGTTTTTAATAACGTTAGAAACTGTTTTCTGACTTGATTGTGGATTTTCTTGAAATAAACGAATAATTATTTCACGACTTGCTGCTTCTGACGACATATTCATGAAAAATGAAATTTAAAAATGAATACTAAAATGAATTTTATTTTGATTAATTCAAACCACAGCCTACTTGATCAGTTTTGTGAATTTATGTGAATTTAGTTATAGAGATTTAAAGGTAGTAATATTTTTCGCACTCTGTTTTTAATTTTCCATTTCACATACACCAAAATATTTGAAAATTATACTTTTACCAAACAATTCTATGTATAACCAATAATAAATCTATAATTTACCACGTTATTTTCGAACCCCGCAAATCTGCAAATCACAGAGGATTGACTGTATAAACTATAAAAAATAATTGGGAAACCTAATTAAATTAAGAAAATTAAATCAATTATTACTTAAATTAACGCCTGTGTGATCTTCCAGACTTGCTGTGACAGTGTGGAACTGGCCACTAAATCCACATTGCAGGAGATAGTGGTCAAGTATAAGAAGACCGTGTCCTCGGGAACCAAGGAGTACGCCACGAGCTGTCCCGAGTTGGATAACACCTACAACAAGATTATCAACGAATGACGATAATTTTGAATGAAGATTGTTTCTTTCGTAATAAAATTTTGGTTTTGTATCTTGTTTTTCACTGATTGAATTTTGTTATCGATTTTTGGGAAATGGTTTTTCTTTGGTAAATAAAACTCTATTTTTGGTGTTGTTTTATTGAATAATCGATTTGTTTGTTGGAATATTCGCACAATTGATTAGTGAAACTTATTCTCTCCAGAGATATTTATCTAAATCGTCGATGGAACTTTTTTATTATGATATTTCGGTATGTCATAAATTGCTTTAATCTGATGAAATATCTGATTGTTATCTAAAGTGCTCTGAATCGGCAGAGAAGACGTGGATTAACAAATTAATATTAAATTAATATTAAAGTCATTTTAACAGAAATATAGATAGCACACTCCAAAGGCGGTTTTTGAGTGAGTCAGAGTATAACACGTGTACGATAATAAAAGTAGAACTTTTAAATTTCGTTTTCAATGAAAGACTCTGAATAATAAAAAATACTAAAGGGCGATAAGGTATTGCAGGGGTGCTTAGACTTAAAACAATAGGCGATCGACTATAAAAATATTAGGCGGCTAGTGATAGAATGATACATTTTTTCCCGCTCCTTGCAAAAGTACTTTCTGACCTTTGGAATGAGTTGCTGTAGACCCGTCTCACCTTGCGGGGACTGGCGATAGTATAGTTCCGCCCTTGAATCATCAACTGTTTGAACACTCCTGGATAAGAATATAGTCAAAGCAAACGGCAAAAGCAGATGAAATAGATCCAACTAAGGCGACGAATGCATCTGAATGGACAGCTGCAGCAGTCCGTACAAAACTCGCGGTATGTTTTGAATGCGGTAAAGTGGGACATATGAAGAATGAATACAAGATGAAATGGACACAATCGTATAGTTCATCAAATCGAGAAAGGCGCTGCTACTTGTTTCGGAGCAAGGATCATCTTTGTGCAACCTGTCCCCATAATTTAAGAAGGTGGGAAACGAACAGCAGTCCCCCACTGTTGCGCGGGTGAGGCATCTGTGTGGAATAGCGCGAATTTGCCTATAATAGAGGTGACCATCGAAAGTAAAATAACTAGAGCACTTATAGATACGGGTTGCTCGGCGCAATTTCAAAACGTCTTCTAACGGTATGTTGGCTGTAAAGTTAACAACTTTACTTCACGTAGAATTTTATTATTAAAATTTATATTATCAATTTAAATTTTAATTATTATAATTTTTTTAAAAAATATTATTTAATTATGTTGTTTTAATTAGTGAATTGTTCATAATAATAAATTTTTCAAAAAGTTGTGTTTTAGTTATTATGAAGGATTCTTACAATGATGTCAGAAGCGGTCCGCTCGAATGCAACCACTCATTTGCAAAATTGCCGCCGTTCTTCGATGGAGCAGATATGTGGTTCCGGCAAATGGAAGCCATTTTCAAATTATCGCGGATTTCTAGTGAAACAACCAGGTTCCTACATGTCACAGCAAGCTTTCCTCTGAATTCTTCCTCCATAAATTTCTACGTTTTACTGGTGCAACCGGTTCCATCTTACTTTTTGCGAAATTGAAAAGTCATAACTCAGCTTGATTTAATAATTATACACTTATTAAATTTAACTGTTTAATAAATGGAATCACAATATTGTTTTATTGTTACCATTCAAAATTATGTTTCTTGGAAAATAGTATCAAAGATTCAAATAATAAAAATAATTCAATCATCAAAAAGTTAAAATTTGCAGTATAATTTTATATATCATAACACGCTTTTACACGAATTATCAAAGGACGTGATAGTCAGCCTCTAGGATATAGATGTTATTGTCGCTGGTCACGATGGTACCGTTATTGATCTCTTGATCATCTTTATCTATTTCGACCGCATTTTCCAGAAAGACATTCATAAATTGATCGAATCCCCCCTCACAATTCCCTTCACTTGACGATTCTCGTTCAATTTCACAAATTGCGATGAAGAAACTACAGAAAATATAAATAAATCTTACAGATTATTTTCTTGTTCATATATCTACAAATACGAACAATTAATAAGAGAAAAAATTATCGCTGTCAATCTTTGTTACTTTTTCAGTTCTGTTGAATGTACGCAATTCATTTTCTAACGTTTTTGCATTTTTTATGTATTATTTATGATATGTATTAATTGTTCGATTATTATTGTATAACTATTATAATCATAAATAAAAAATCAATAAAAATATTTGGAGTCGAATATATATATATATATATATATATATATTTATATATTAACCGAACATTTTGCCAAAATTTTGGGTAGAAATAAATTTAAATTAAATTAAAACTTAAAATAAAGTAAATTAAATAGATAATTAAATTAGATTAAATTAAAGAAAAATTATAATCATTAAAAAATATATATTAATTAAATATTGAAACCACCACTTTTGTAATGATACTTTTTTGCCCAATCCAAATTGTTGACGTTTTTCTTTTTTTTGCGTCTTCACGTTCAACTACTATTCATCTCGTATCGCTTTCGCTCTACTTTGTCTTATCAAGTCAGATCGATGTAAAGGATGAACTCGTAGAAGTTGCGAGAAACCAAAAGAAATTGTTAGAACAAAGATGGATTAATATATGATATTTCTATATGATCATTTATTTGAATTTCTTTGTTTCATTTAAATGGATCAATTGCATGATTTTGACTTATTAGACTACGCATTGTTTCCAAGAAATTAAGAATTATAAATAATCTACAAGATTCCGAAATAAGTTTTAATTTACGAAGACAAAAGAAATAAAGATGTATTTATTTTACAAAATAAAACTTCCAAACAAGACGAATATTTTGCTGGCCTTATCAAATAGAATCAACAATTAACAAACAACTACTTATTATTCTAATTACAGAGAAAATAATAAGCCAAATCCACAATCACAATCATCTTAATTTCAAGTTATATATTGACATTATCTGTAAAAGAAACTAATTGTATATGAACGTTAATCCCTCGGCCAAAGTCGATATCATGAAATTTTAAATAATTAAATTTCTAAAATCTAAGTTAGTTAAGTTACATTCTAGCGCTGAAATACGATTGTTTGTTAAATACAGGATGCAGTAAACTTTAATCCAAAGTCAACAATCCACATTCGAATACAAAACTGTAAAAGAGTCAACTGAAACAGATGTTTCAATGAGATCTTTTAACAAAATATATAAAATAATTAAAAATATAAAAAAATGAATTTTAGTTTAACTACATTATATCACAATATAATAAACTGAGAGAAAATTGATACAATATCCAGACCATTCGAATTTTTATTCGAGCAGTTATTGACTAAATAATTGTGCTGATCGTCAAAGAGATTGGCAGAGGACGTGGCGGTAGAATAATTCGTCTTGCAATTGCAATTGTTGATCGAGCTCGAAGGACCTCGATGAATAAGAAAAGATTATTGGGGTTTGAAGAATTATTGTCACTGCTATTGAGGACTGTCTATGACGACGAATGATGATGGGAATTGATCACTTGAAGTTGAGATGGAGGCTCTAGACACGACGCAATCCTGAAGAGAGAATTAAAATGGTACTCCTCGACCCTCAATTCCAGAGTTATGCTACCTTACCTCCTAAGTTTCCGAAGATCAAGGCAGTGTTTGAGTGATTTCAGTAGACTAGAAGGTTGAAGATCTCCTCGGGTCAGGGCGACCAGCTACATCTACCACATCTGAACGGTTCGAACAAGTCCAAAAGTTAGTCCTGCAGATCCTTGAACGTCTGTGTATGGTGGGGCAGTCTCTCTTGACCTGCCACGAATGAGTTACCACAATCTGCTTGTGAAACTTGATCTTAAGCTCCACCGTCCGAAACACGTACCAATGCTCAGCGATGGCGACTTTGATAGGAGAGAAGAGTTTTCCAAAACGATTGTGGAGAGATTCGACGCCGACCCTCAATTAATTGACAACATAATGTGGACGGACGAATCTTTGTTTCATCTATCTGGAGCAGTGTCACGACACAACAATGTTCAGTGGAGTTCAAAGAATCCACACGCTCAAAAGTAGATTCTAAACTCTCGCCAAGGAATTATAGTGTGGTGTGGAGTAACTTCTGCGGGTGTCTTGGGACCTTACTTCTTTGATAGCCCATTCAATACTGATGCCTATCTACACCTGCTGCAAACAACTGTTACGGTCCCAGTCAAAAGGAAAAAAATACCTTGTAATTACTATAAAACAAAATAATCGAAAGAAAAAAGACGAAAATAATATCACGTAATACATATATTTAATGATAACAATAATAATAATGCTGAGAAGGTTGAGGACCCCGTCATAATTAGCCCGACCATCGGAAACTCCTGAGAAGAAGTTAATCGCCTTAGAAAAGAAAATAATTAATTAGAAAGAGACCAAAATTAATTAAAGTACCTCTTGGACGACCCGTTGTTGTTTAGGGGTCACCCGACCCTCCACGCGTAGCTTGTGACGAGGCCGGTCTCTGTATGTGGTCCGCGAAGCCATGGCATTTTCCTGAAGAGGGTTATACCCCTACAAAGAAATGTAAATTAAATAAAGCAAAACAAAGGCTAATTAACAAACAAAGACGGTAAATAAAACTTACGATGATTCAGGCCATGAATAAAGAACGGTGTCACACGATGAACAGTMATCGGTGACAAAGAGGCCTTGTGACCAACAATCATTGTCAGACACACGGCCTAGCAACACCAGCCCTGGCGAATAGCAATTCGAAATTAGTGGCATCAACCAACCAGATACGGCCACGGAAAATATATTGCAACAAACGAAACATTGAGTGTTATAAATATAACACTCACTCGGACCAGTTCTCACTTTTTTTTAACGACACGATTTTTATCACACTGTTTATAATAAAAAAATTTTCCATCGCACCTTTCCAACTACAACAATTTTCATAACACTGCTGTGACAAAACACAATCGGAACCGAATCTACTACTCCGAGTACGACGAATTGAGGAACTACCAACCGATAGACGACCCGAAACCGAGATCGAACTCC
>MQRK01243734.1:0-11597 GCA_001938485.1 Girardia tigrina
GATGCTGGAATCATCCACTATAGTTTCTTGAATCCAGGTGAAACAATCACAGCGGAGAGGTACTGTCATGAAATTGATGAAATGCATAAAAAATTGAAAACCCTTTGTACGGGATTGGTTAATCGAAAAAGTCCCATCCTTCTTCATGATAACGCTAGACCTCATATTTTAAAAGTGACTCTTCAAAAGCTTAATGAGTTGGGCTATGAAACCCTGCTTCATCCACCATATTCACCAGACCTCTCGCCAACGGACTTCTACTTTTTCAGGCATTTGTACAACTTCCTACGTGAAAAAATTTTCAAAAACCAAAATGATGCTCATAATGCTTTCCAAGAATTCGTCGCTTCGAGAACCGATGCATTTTATGTTGATGGAATAAAACAACTTGTTTCTCGTTGGCAAAAATGTATTGATGCCAACGGTTCATACTTTGATTAATAAACTTGTTGGGATATTAGGTGAAGTTATATAAAATGGAAACTAAAACAAAGAGTTATCTTTAAATAAAATTTATTTATTATATACAAGTTTCACAAATCACGAAATGAGTTTAGGAACTTAACTTATTAAGAATTTAAAGTTTAGATAAGAAGGGAGAAGAGATTCTTCTACCCCACTGATTTTAAAATATATATAAAAAATATGATTACAAAAAATATATAATTTATATATTGACGCTAATTTGTACCTTTATTAATCAAGTTCAAAGTTTTTTCCTTTCTTGTGTTTTTCACAATAAAACTTTTTTATAAGAATTCTTTGTGAATATAATTATCTCCGCGTGAGATAATTAATACGAATTCTTTAGAATAATAAATTCTTTCGATGCTCTTGGTATAATTATCTTGACCTTTTAAAATATAATTAAGGTTCTTTTTAATTAAACTTTCTCTTTAAATTATAACACTTTCTTCTCAAGCTCTTGTCCAATCTTCTCTTAACATTTCTTCTTTTTATACTGTCTTTTTAATTTTTATTTCTTTTTATTTATCTTCTAAAATAATTTGCTTATTTTATCGATATAAACATCCCTTAAACTAATTTTATTTATTTACTTTATTACTTATTTTAATTCGTTTATTTATATATATTTTATATTTAATATGATAAAAAGGCAAATAATTTTTTATTATACCTATTTAATTAAAACAATATTAATTTTAAATATTTGTATTTTACATACTCAACAAACTTTTGTTTCTATGAATTTGTCTTTGAAGTTTGTGTCCCAAAACCGCCATTGTTTTTCGACCAACCTAATATCAGATAAATATGAAGTCACAAATGTTCAAAATTACATCTTTCACTGATGTGTTCCAAATTGAATAAAAAGACATTTTTATTTTAAAAGTGATAATTTTTTGATTATTAAAGAAAAATTTTATATTAATACTTATATTGAGATTTGTGTAAAAAGGTTTTTTCTTTTATTTGAGATCTATTTTGATATAAATCGGGTTCATTGATCGATTCTAACAATGATTACTAAAACAAAATTAACGAGATGATTGATATAAAGACGAATCTGACTTTTATTTTTAGTTCGGAATTGATGCATTTTATTGATAATAAAACAAAACCAATTTGATTTTCATAATGATGAATTTTATTAAAAGTAACGCATGAAATATGCGATTTATTTCAATTGTTCTACCAGACTTATGTCGAGGAAGTCAAAAATAAAATGGGAACGATTTAATTCAAGCAAGGCTATCAATTCAATTTACCTGTTGACGATGAAAGAGAAGAGGGAGTTTCATAAAATGGCATTTGTTTTGATGAAAATTGAAAAAGAAAAAATAAAAGAGAATCATTTTGGAATCGTTTTAGGGAAGACTGTTATTTTTAAAAGAAAGAAAAAATTGTAAACAAATAGAATCTAATTAATGTATTATTTATTTTTATTTGATCGAACCAAATAAAAAAACGGCGCAATAAATTTTTTCATGTAAATATTGAATGAAAGTCGGCATGATATGTTTGAGAATTATTTTTGAATTAAATAAAGATTTTTGATACAATTCGATTTTAAAATTTGACTGTTGGAGTTTCTTTTTTATGAAAAAAAATGAATGTTGGAAAAATTGTGTTTTATCGATCGACAAAAAGACGTTTTTCCCGTTGATATTTCATCTTCGAGGAGCCGATCGGACGAGCGTTTCAACAATTTACGAATTCATCGATTGTTTGATGCGGTTTTGCGACAGTGACGGCGAATGTATGATGCTACGAATCAATGAGATTCTCGCCGCATTGAACGATCACCGTTTCCAGTGTTTGATTCTCTTTCAAACGACCTCAGCGTGTAACATAAAATTAAATTATTCCCCTCGACTCGAATACTACCAACTCGCACCATCAGCATTCATTTTCTCCAAGAAAGGCGTCCTCTATGGGTCCGAGTGCACCCAAACCCTACATCAGAAAGTGAGCGAATGGAGTGGAACTGATGACATCTCTTGGTAATAACTTTCATTGCATCATGTAATGCTATTCTTATTCAGTCTAGTTTTACTTGTTCTGTTTTTCCGATATTCAGAGGGAGTCTAGTAAGTAAAGAACAACATGAAAATGTTATAATGGTAGAATTCAAGTTTCGATTGAAGCTCGAAGTGTGGATCTTTGGTTCCAATTTCAGGCATTTAGCACTTTGAATTTCAGTTCATTAATTATCTTTATGTTTTGCAAATTAATAATATTTCGAAGGAAGTCAAAAGTAGTCCAGGCAGTGTCATTTTTCGTACCATCAAATGGTCGTATTCATGCCTCACCTGTAAATTGCATTTTCTTTATCTCGAAAAATTTGGAGACACAATTTCTTGCAATAAACAAGTTGATTTACATTTTTTCTTTATCTTCTGTACCGAGAAAGAGGCTCTTAATATAAAGTATATATTTCAATGTTTTCCCAAAAAATAGGTCTTTGGAACAAAAAAATACAGATGATTATATCCTTGTCGATTTCTTGTTGAATCAAAAGCATCCATTTGAGTTCGTTTATACAAACGAATGATAAAGCCAATTTCTTCCTATTTTCATGTTCCACATCCGAAAATCGTTTTCGGGATTTCGATTAATTTTTTAGCTACTTATTAATTTATATTCTTTAAAACGTTAAAAAATTGTTACATAAATGCTTTTTAATGTTTTAAAATAATCATATAGGCCTCCCATCTCTATTAATATAGTGTCTTAGGTTACTCAAGGAGAATTTTATTCCTCTGATAGGCATCCTACAAGGATGCCAATCTTTTGCTTTCAAACTCTCTTTAATAGTCTTATTAGACGAGATTAATCATTGGCTGTGTTCGTTCACTTTTCCTAACAATGAAATGGATACTTGAGCGTTTCTTTTATATGTATATGTGCAAATCGGAACCCTAAGTAGGTTTCGGTTTTCGTCTATCTTAGTGACATTTGAATAATCTGTCGGCCATAAATGGTCAGAAATTTGTTCGCCTGCTATTAATCTCTCTTCTTCTGCGTACCTTGATTGTCTTGGTATCCACATTTCTGTTGGATCTTCTTTTATGCTACCTTTGAATCATTTCTTAGACGATTTGCTATTCAGTTAGCTATTTTGCATGATTTCAATTAAAGGTAGCAGCGAATTTTGCAGTAGGTTAATTAATATTTTGTATTCGTTGCTTTTACAATAAAAAATAAATTAAGTACAAAGTAACAAAGACAAAATAAAAAAAACACTTTAATAAAAACATAAATAAATAAACGTACAATACAGTGTCGGACAAAAATCATCAACTTTCAACATTATGCGGTAATTAATTATCCTGTGTTACCACATCAGCTCAAAATCATAATTGTTATGACATAAATTTTAATTTCTGTCAATCCAATTATCGATTCATTATTCAAACAGAATTTATATTCATTATACTGTTTTGAACTTGTTCGACATTAGATTGTCTAGAAGGTACATTGTTCAACCTGTCATTTTCTGATTGAAGAATAAATAAACTATCTGTTATCCTGAATTTAAAATTATTTTGCAAATTTTCATACGGAGAGTGTATTTCATCTGATAAACTCTGTCTTTCTAATATTTCAAAGACTCAAAATCACTATTAATATTTTCTAAAATATTCAAAACTAGTGATTTGTTTTGAAGATTGTTGGACACAAGAGTAGCTGAGTCAAGTGTTTCATGTGGTGATTTTGGAGGAAAGAGAAATGACTCAGCATTGTCTCAGTGTTAAACATCAAAAGTCCATATGTTTTTCAAATCTGGAAGGACATTTAGCTGCTATTTTGCTTTCAGGAGTGATAAAATCTACTGATGTAAAAATAATAATCACATGTGAAATAAGCGATCATTCGATGACACAAATAATAATTCTCACCACTACAAAACCAAACAAATGGCAGTAGAAATAACACCAAAATAAATGTCCTCATCAAGTCATACACCATAAACAAATCAAACAACATATGCACACCAACACCAGCAAAACATATACACACAGACCAATTTCACATTGATATCGAAACAAAAAGAGGTCATTACAGTCTTGGTATCCATATTTTTGTTGGATCATCTTTTATGCTACATTTGAATCATTTCTTAGACGATTTGCTATTCAGTTAGCTATTTGTATGATTTCAATTAAAGGTAGCACTGGAAAGCCATGCTTGATTATGATTATTGGAGGGTCTTCTTTACGTGTCGGTTTAGAACCTTTTGTTCAGTAAATTTTCTGAAACTGAATTGATCTGATGAGTTTTAACCAGTACTCTAAAGACTGTTAAATGATGTGTTGATTACATATCATCAAATCGATCCTGTCTTTCATTTGGAGATTATTAACAACATCAATATGAGTTTTACAACATTTATTAATATCACAAGCGCATTCACTATTTGACATTTTTCTTCATCGATGTATTTCTGAGTTCATACTAATTATTTTCAATAAATGAAAATCTGTTAATAAAAAATATTAATTATAAAGAATCTAATTGGTTAAAATTAAATCTAAACATTTTTTAAAAAAGAACATATTAAATTAATATATTAAAATTTTAAATTACATTAAAAAATAAATAATACATTCAAAAATTATTTTAAATCTTTTTACTTTAAAATTAAATTATTTTTAATTAGTAGGTATCAAAGAAAATATCAATCATCCATCTGTGTAGGAGAGGCACAATCCGAATAAACATAAAACATGCACAATATCAACATACAATTCAAAACATTCCTCACAGAGATGAAGGCTGTCCAACATAAACGACCCCAAAAAGCTATTATAGGAAGCGGTTTTTTAAACAGCCACTCCGTATCAATTAAAAAACATTCTGGTAAATTTCGTTTCCTTCTTCCACTTATTTTCTTCAATCATGTCACCGAGGAGCCCCTGACCCTCGCTGTAATGTCTGTACCATTGTCAGTAGCCAAGATGAAGTGGTACTGAAGACATCTCGTAGCAATAACGTTCATCGTATCAGGTAATCCGATTCTTATTCAGTCAATTTTTGCTCGTTCTGTTTTACCGATGTTCAGAGTGAATCGAGTAAACAAATTTTGTAGGGCTTCTCATTTGTTGATTTTATCATAAGTAGTATGAAGGGTTAGTGTAAATATTCGATTCGCTGAATAAGTTAATGTTTTAATTTAAAAATTTTGCAAAATTATTAGGTGTATAACTTAGTTTTTTGGATTTTTTTGCAGAACAGACAAGTTTATTTATATGACATAATAAGTTTTATTCTAATCAAAATATTTTCCATCGTTAATTATGACTTTCGACCATCTTTCAGGCAAATTATGAATTCCATCGAAAAAAAAGTTTTGGTCTTTTGATGCGATCCATTGTTCCAGCCATTTTTTATATGTTCCTGGTTTCTGAAGTGCTGGTGATAATCTGCAGATGATAATCTGATGGGGCACAATCTGATGAATAGGCAGCATGCAGTAAAATTTCCCATTTAAGTGTTTCCAACGTGTTTTTTTCTTGTTTCGCGACATGTGGCCGAGCATTGTCATGGAGCAAAATCACTGTACGCTGTTTGTTGGCAGGAATAGGACGTTTTTCCTTCAATGCATCGTTCAATTTCATTAACTGTTGTTGGTAACGTTCTGCATTAACAGTTTCGTTCGAATTCAGCAGCTCATAGTACAGTACACCTTTCTGATCCCACCAAATACACAACATAACCTTGCTTCCATGAATGTTTCTTTTTGCTGTTGACGTGGACGGTTCGCCGGGATGAACCCACGATTTCTTGCGTTTAGAGTTAACATGATAAATCCATTTTTCATCTCCAGTCACAATATTATGCAAAAACGACCATCTTCGTTGTCTTGTAAGCAATGAATTGAATATCAGTAATCGACTTTCAATGTTGGCTTGATTCAATTCATTTTCCTTCTTTTTGAATCATTTTCATAGCATGTAGACGTTTACTTATGGCTGCTTGAGTAACATTTAACTGTTTTGCAAGCTCTTTCTCTGTTTGAGTAGAATCTTCCTTCAGTAAGGATTCCAAATCTTCATCTTCGAATCTTTTTGGTTGACCGGAACGCTCTTTGTCACTTACGTCGAAATCTCCACTTTTGAAGCGTTTATACCAGTTCTCGCAAGTCTGTTGAGTTGGTGCATGAGCGATACACGATTGAGTGAAGAGCAATCTGATAACGTGTTTTTGCTAATTGAAAACTTTTACCAATACCCCGCTTTTGGGTAACAGTTAAGAAACTGTTACCATTATCAATTTTTATTTTTAATTTTTTATTTTTAAAGTTTAAAATGTTGTTTACAAATTGAAAAGAAAATAAAATTTATGAGGCGAGTTGAAAATTTTAATTAACGAAAATTTGTTTGAAAATTGGGAGTTGTCATATGAATAAATTTTGGTGTTAAAAATGAATTCTGATATTGATGTTGCAACCACTTCTCACAACAAGTTCGCCAATTTTTACTGTCAAAGCATACTTCCGGCAAAAAGTATTTCGCGATAATTTTTCTTTTGGTTCTCCTTGTTAATTCTAAAGTTTTTCAGGATCTGTTAAAATTCACTGCACTTTGCATACTCTTTCTTGGATCTTTCTACTCTTTCAGAATCGCATGTGCCTGAAGAGATGATAATGGGTCTTTGATAACTGAACTCTGCGATATAATCGATTAAAAAATAATCAGGTTACTTATTTGAATACTTCGATAATTTCCAAGTAAGATTATCATGCCTAAAGAAAATCAAAATCTTCATTTCAAAATAAGATAATTGTCTGCGTTCTATTTGGTTGAGTTGAAAAAAATTGCATACTTGGAATGAAAACTTTATTAATTGAAAAAGGAAAACAAAGATTTCCAATCCCCGAAATTGGTACGGGTATTTTATAGACCAGTTTATATAATTGTAGTCCGGACGGCTACTGAAGTTTGCCGTGCTCCGGGTCACTTAACTGTGGGAGGACCCGACCATTCTGGATTTCGGTAGACCTGCACGTACTTGTCATAATTAACCGGAGTTCAGCCTTTCAGGATCAAGAGGATTCCCTGTTACTCTCAATCGATCGTTTTGATTTCAATGTCGGAACATTTGGTGATGAACTGTAATAGTCGATCATTGTAAAAGTTATTCGGTCCGTATAGTACACCCTCAGACATTTCCGAATTTGAATGCAACGACAATTTGACATGTGGACTATTTATATTAGACATTAGAATAGTGCATAAAATGAACGAAGTCAATCGAATCAGATTGTATTTATCACTTTTTAGATGTGTCAACATTACATCTAGTAAAACAACGACTTTACATAATATTTTTATAGCTATTAATTAATTAATTTTTATCATGTTTTTTTAAAGAAACTCCACAGATGCATCCCATTGTTTTATAACGAAGTTACTTTTATGAAATTGTTGTAAATCTAACAATCTAGTATTGACAGATGCTCATGTACTTAAATTCGAAGTCTTTATTCATTCTCAAATTTCAAATGACACATGTTCATCTCTTAATTAGTGAAAACTATTGACCAAAAAGTAATTATGTTTGTAATTTATCATGATCAAATATTTTATGAATATTTTTTTACAATTTTCGAAAACTTTTTCGATACAAATGAATTATTGATTTGAAATGAATACAAATTTCATTGGAATGTTTTTAAATTTTGTCTGCACGGGTAACCGATTGCGAATGGAAATCCTTGTATTTCACAAATACATGTTACTTTGGCTAGAATTGAAAATATAAATAATTACTTTTTCTTCATTGCTTTCACTTTATTTTTTTCAAATTGTTATGAATAAAAAATAATCGAAACATATTTTTAAATCAATGGTTCTTCCATATTATTTTAATCGATTTATTAATTAATTTATCCATTGTTTGTCTTGTAAATTTCTCTAAAACTGATTTTGAGTAACCATAGTTATTAAGAATTTGGTTAATCGATTAAATCTATCACAAATTTTTGTATAATTATTGATAATGATCAAGATCGATAAATTAACTATCTCTGTTTTTGTCCAATTCATCAATAATTTCCGTCTGGATTTTTCTACTCGTGATCGTCGACTTCTTGTTGTAATGTGCCAAACGACTGACCAGACTTGCCACTCGCTGAAAAACATCATCCAATTCATTTCTAATGCCCAATCACGATTTTTGGTCCTGAAGAGGGCCGTATGTCTTTCACAATTATTAGAAGCACTTGAGGAACCACCGATGAGATAATCTGCTTGAAACAATTTCCCAAGATTCGAATTCAGTACATAATCGAGAGTGGTACTATTTAATTTAACCATGAAGCTGATCGGCACACGTTTTCCATGAATTCCAGAAGTAAAATACACGTAAATTATCTGTAATTGCAAATCACATTCGCCTTCGTAAACACCAGTGGTTGGTTTGATTCCGTGTTCATTGGGGATTATTTTCCAAAACTTCGTTCCAATACTGTTTCCACAACTTTGAAATATTCTCCTTAATTCATACAATTGATCATGAATGCCTCCACATGTCTTCATAAAATAATCCACATTAAAAATAGAGTCAAAAGGTAAAGTTATCTTTTTTTAAATTAGACATTTAGACAATTAAATTAGACAATTAGACAAGGCAATCGATTTTCTTTATAAATCTTTATTGGATATCAAAACTGTATCATTATAAATAATTCGTTTAAACAAACGAATTTTAAAACATAACAATTTTAAATTCTTAATATAACGTATATACATATACATATATAAATATATATTATATAATTTTAATGAATTGAAATTGGAATGCAAAATTCCAATTTCAATGTTAATTATTTCTTTATTTTTTTTATATTAATTCAAATCTGGAACAATCTCATTATATTACATATTTATCCAGATTCACAAAAATTGTTTAGAGTAGTATACAATCCAGTTTCAGTTTTAATTTAAGTGCAGGATACCAGGAAAAGGCCCTAAACTTTGCTAAAAATACATTTTCAAAAAATGGTTATATGTATTCAGTTCTACATTGGAAAACAGCTTGGATGCAAACTTGGAAAAAAGTGGAGTCGGCGTAACGATTCAAATTGACGGTGATTGTCAAACCAAAGTACAATCGTGGATGTGTTTTTAGAGCTGCTGATGTGATTAATAGTCATTTCATTTTAAATTACATTAATAACAGAAGCAAAGTTACATTGGAAAGTGTTATTATTGATTCTCTTACTACTTGATCGAATGTGCATTTTAATAAGAATAAGGTTTTCGCACGAGTCGGTAAACTATTTTGAGAATGTTGTGGATCCTAATTCTGATTCTTATATTTATAATATCGAATATTTTAATATTATCAAAGAAAGCACTAAGGATAAAGTATGTTCGAAGCATGACTCTTTGGAATTGTATTTAACATAATTCTGTATGAGACAGAAATATAAAAAAATACCATGATTGTTGTTTTATGCTAGATGAAATGCAATTAAATATTTGGAATAAAGTTTCTGTTTTCCGTTTTATTTTTTTATTATTTTTTCTAGTTTTTTTAAAATCTTTTATTGTTTAGATTTTTATCTTTAGTTTTTAAAATTTGCAGTTTTTATAGTTTTTATTATTTTAATGATTATTTTTATAGTTATTAAATTTTTATTGTTTTTTAATTAGTTTTTATCAATTGTTTATTGTTTTTCTAAATTTTGTACTGTTTTTTTTATTAATTAATTACTATCTTTGTATTATCTTTTATTAATTTTATTATTGTTTTTATTATTTTTTGATAAAAAAGGGTTGTTTGTAATCTCTTAGCTGTTCTATATGGTAGGCCCACCACTCATTCCGTACACCGCGCAACAATGATAATATTTGCAAACGATTCGTTAGTCAAACCACATTTGCTGCAGAAATTTACTTTTATTCACAAAATTTTATCTAAGAAATTTTTCATACCTTTAGAATCAGAACAGATCTGATGAAACCTGTAGTAATAAATATCAAATGTCATAACGAAAGTCATATTTGCGTGGACCCGGTCACACTTAATCTTCTTTTAACTTAGCTTTTTCAAACTTCAAGAAATGAGTAATAGCAGCTGAGTATCACGATTTATCTTCAATTATAAATTTTCAGTTTTAACACTAAACGTGTTTCTATTCTTATTTTTCAATTAAATAAAAATGTATTATTAATAACATTATTGGCATTGGTATAGAGTCACTATTTGTAAGATTTATTCCAATAGCACTAGAGGACAGGGGGATATATTATCTCCTCTTAATATAGGGGATCAAGCACGGGGGTTACTTTTTATGTCATTAGACTTCAGAACTAGATTTAAAGTCACTTTTGTCGTATTTTTAATTATTATAATTGCATTTTTTTTAAATACATATTTGGTGGGTAAGGAAGTATATTCAACTTTCTATCGTGAAATAAAACTTGTTTTACAAAGAACTCAATTTTAATCACTTATATATATTAGGTTCGTGATTTTGTTGCTATGAAATTTCCGAAAAAGACATTTTTGAAACTTTTATTTGATAACAACAATAAACATATTTTTTTTAAAAGTTTTGCCTAAGTAATTATCTGAGGAAAGATTTTTAATTTTTCTTGAACAAAGCAATAATATCAAAATAATTGTAAATATAAAAATATGTTAACTTATTATTTTTCAAATTTTATATTGTATTTCATTTTTTTAATTTAAAAACTATTATAAATATTGGGTTCGGTTTCAAAAGTTAAACTCATTGTCATTGTATTTAAAATTCTGTGCACTCAATTTAAAAATTATTGGGAGAGAGTGACTCGTGTGAAGCGTTATATATTAGATCTTTGGATCCTAAAATTAACGTTCAAACTGCACTCTCTACAACTTTGTTGAGAGTTTTTAAATGATGTACTGATTACGTATTGATTGCATAATCATTAACTGCACTATATAAGTAAATTTCGTTTGAAAAATCATTTGTTCTGACGATGTCGGTTAAACCGCCGAAATTAATAAACTTTGATAGGCTTGAAAATTACAGGGTGCGGCAGCTATTTGAGAACAAAATGACATAAAGTTCAAAAAATGAATATACAACAGAAAAATAACATTTATTACAATTTAAAATTTTACATATATTAACACGT
>MQRK01243741.1:2617-16464 GCA_001938485.1 Girardia tigrina
ATATATATATATATATATATATATAAACTAAAAAATAGTACAGAAAAAAATCGATACTTAAGTAATATCTAAATAAATTAAATTTTAAGATAATTTGACAATGCAGAGAAAATATTATTCCATGGATAAAAGTATATGTTGTGTTTCATAACTAAGTGCTTTTAAGAAGGTTAAGGGAAATTATTTTTCAATTTCTATATTGATTTGAAATTTATATTTCATTATAATAAAGTTTTGCTAGCGGCAGAACTGACAAAAACATAACTGGTTTATCAAGAGAGAAACTTACTTTAATGGAGCTCTTACTTCATAAATATTTTCAAATAAGTAAGCGTCATTGGTTTTGAATAATCAAAATAATTACACTTTCACTATTTGTGACTTGCATAATTGTCTTTCAGATTTCTGAATAGCCAAATTGTTCATTGTGGGAAAGTTTATTGCATTTGTACTGGGAATGAGTTTATAATTAATGTAATCAGACTTGTTAATCAAGTATTTTTAATAAATATTTACACTTGTTTTAAAACTCAACATTTCTATCATACTTTAAGTTAAAGACACAAGGAATTTCAATATTTTATATATATATATATATATATATATATATATATAACAGAGTTTGGTATACTGCGATCCTCGTAGGTTTTCTTTGTTTAAATGTAACAATGTAAATGATATTCTATTGTTTTTTCGAAAAGTTTTCCCCTCAAATCTCGTCACTAGGAAAATTTGTATTCATTTGAAAATAAATCGAGATTTCTATAGATTTTTGAAATATGTATTGAATAGTTATTAAACAAAAACATCTTTTTAGCTTTTATTTCTTTTCGTATTCTTAATATTACCCGTTATATCTTTATTTACATTTGATTTGATATATCTTGGTGTGTATGCATTAATATTGTTGGGGATTGTTGTATATATTTTTTTATTGTAATTTTCATTCATTCTGCCTCTTCAATTCATTTCTTATTCATGTGTTGTTTGGTGATTGTTTTCCAATCGATTCCGGAAAGATAGTAGACAACTACATCGCCAAAGGGCCAAATCTTGTAATTACACAGTGGAAAAGCAAAGATATTCATTTTTCGTTATTTTCATTTTCGTTATATTCATTTTCGACGACTATTCGTGATGTCATCGCTCGTGAGAGTAAGGAATCAGAAGATATCAGAGACGAAAATATATAAAAACCAAAATAAAACAAAAAGAAAAAGAAATGTAAATTAATATTTAATACAATTGATATTCCTATGGATATCGATTAATTAATTCACAAATTAAAACAAGATATCGTCATCGTCATTTTTTCTTTTGAATTCTTGGTGTAAGAGGGGGTAATACCTTTTATACCGCACTTTGCTAAATATATCATTGGTTAAAATTAAATGACATTAAATTACCAATGCCATTTTCTCACCAGGGAAAAATAGGGCTACACGAATTATCAATCTTAGTTCCTCATTTTTGGCTAATCTGTTAATCTCAAACCACCAATATTAATCTCTAGTACTTCATGTTATACTAATAAACCTCAGTTAATACTAATTCACTACTACCGATTCATCACGAAAAGCCAAACTTAAATCCAAATGAAAAAAAAAGAAATACAGAGTGGCAGTCTTCGTATTATTCTTGTAAATCATCAATCATAATCGTAAAGCGATCGTGAGAAGGGAGTCAATATAAGCATTGTAAAAATGGTTTACTATTCTACATGTAAGTAATATAATGGCACATCAGGTTATGTAGCAAATGTGTCGCAAAATGAAACGAAGGGTTAAATCTATCAAAAGTATAAAAGTTAATTTTTCATAATTCAGAACCGCTATTCATAATATTTTCTTGGATAAGATCCTTTTTAAAGATCATAACTACAACTTTTTTGTTACTTAAATTTTTAATTAATACTGCTTATTGAAAATTTTTGATCAACACGATTTCAGGTAATCGATCACATAATTATCAATTTGAATATATGTCAAATAAAAAAGGTTTTGACCTGTCGCTGAATATATTGTCATTAAAAATTTATTTTAATATATAAGATCATAATAATATAAAATTATTTTTACATTTTAATATTAGAAATTTTCGTTTTCGAAATTTTGGTTTAGAATTTGTGGCCCGATAAAAATTTTAAACTTTCATTAAATTCAGATAAAACATGTTAAATTGTTAACAATAAAATTATTTTTTATACTTACATAAATAAAATTATATCTAAAAGTAGAAAGAAAAAAGAATTGACTTAATTGAAAATTTAGTTATTTTTTTTATAAAATTTTTCTCGACTTCCGGTTTCCGTATTACAACTTGTTTTAAGTCATTAAGAATGTTAGGATCATAAAATATTATTTTTAGATTTTATGATATTATAAATTCGTATTAATAGTAATTAATTAATATTATAATAATTCATTGACAGAAAATTGAGTTCCTGAAGGACTAATTTTCGAGACACAGAAAATGATAAATTAATTTAATAAATTACAACTTTTATTATTAGATTAAATTACAAATAAAAATGAAATACAAATTACAATTTATTTATTTTTTGGTGAATTTTGTTATTTTTGTTTATAATTTGTCTTTTATATCGAATGAAGAGATAGTGGTTATCAAATTATAGATAATGTTAAGCAAAGTTTTTCATTAAAAGTTTAAGGAAACTTAATTTGAAATTTTCAGAAAGGTTGTTTTCAAATTTTAATTTACTTCAGTCAGATGCCAAAAGGATGGATCCAATCAGTTAATTCGTGTAAATAATCAACATTCATTCGAAAACATATCTGATGGAGAAGAACCGTTATACTACAATGCGGATTACTTCCTATCTCGGTCTCCCAATAATACGGACGTTTATTCAGGTTTGAAGAATTATTATTAAATGATACAATTATTTTGTAACCAGAAATAATAAAAGATAATCTAATTATTTAATCTTCAATTTTTAATTAAAAATATACGTAAATCTAACCATTAAATAAATTTTATAAAAATCAAGTAAATAAAAAAAGTATAAATATATATTAAATTTTTGGAATTTTCTTATTCTTAGCTTAGTAACTGTTAGTAATAGAAACGTGAAAATTTTTGAATGAAAAATAAAGGTCATTAGAAATTACAAAGAAATTATTTGACAAGACTAATAAAAATTAGGAAAATAAAATAATCGTATGTTGAAATAATAATTAAATTTAAATTAATAAAGTAAATAAATTTTCGGTTTCGGTTTTATATCAATGTGAGGAATATTTTAAATTGTTTGAATGTGTGAATGTATTGATGTTGTAAATTTAAATAAAATTAATAAGATTTAAATTAAAGTCCTTTTTAATAATTTGATAACATTTTTATAATTTTGTGTTTTTATTTAGAAATGATTCAAATTATTATTTTTAATTAATATTTTAAAAAATTAAATATTTAAAAAAAAATTAGAAAAATTGTTCGAATAATCATGATTAAAAATAGAAATAATAAACCCAATTAGTAAGATGTCAAGCGGTGAAAGACTTCCTGAGAGTTGTAGTCACTCTAATTGTGATAGTAATAGAAATTCAAATGAGACTTGTCTCAATGCTCTTAATTATCAGTAGAGCTAAAAAAACGTTTCTCAAAATAAATTAATGACAATTTTTATAACCTTCAGCTGATGGAATAAAACCACGCGTCGCGTAGTTTTTAAAATTGTAATTTGTAGTATAATTATAATTTTGTTTAGGAATATTTTTTAAATATATATATTTTTTGTATTGATCGAATTGTTCCCGCTATGTAGTGGAGTGCCTACTGAAACTAACACAAACATTAATGTTTTACTCATGATGTTATAATGTAAAGTATTATTTTACATGTAGAAACAATGCCCAACTGTACAACACATGCTGAAGGACTTCATTTGGGATTATATTCGATATATATATATATATATATATATATATCAATAAAAAAAACAATAATTATTAAAGAAGTATTTAGACATGTTTAATGTCTAAATCTCTGAGTTAATAAATGTATAAATCCAAAGAATGATGTTATTATACCATTTTCTTTATTATTAGTAACTTAGAGGTATAATTTTATATATTATTTTGCACTATCTTTTCATTTTAAATGTTTTTTAATATCTAAGTTAAATATAACCATAGTACACTCTTTCTCCGGTTCCGTTGCACTCCTATTTTTGCAGTCAATGATTTAATAATGACTAATATAATAAAAAGTGATATTGCATATGCAGTAATACAGCATCTTCTCAATATTGTTTTTGAATTGTTAATTAAAAATAGACTCAGTTTTATAATTATATATTTATAATAAATATGAAGTATAAATAGAATTATATACGATTCCAGTGAAATACAATGTGGGTGTCTCTTTTTATTTACTTTACGATTTAAATCTATAATAAGAATTAATAATTTTCAATTTCCATATTATAATCATTTACTTATTATTATTTTTACTGATCATTATTGCTAAAACTATGTTAAAATTTTTAAATTATTAATGTGATTATAAAAAGAAATTTTTATTTCCTATTTAATGAAGAATCTAAAAAATAAGATGTTTTAATGCAAAATAGTTTTTCCTATTCTTATTGTAATGACAAAACTATAATGCCCAATGAATGCCCAAGGGTAATAAATTGTTTCATTTGTTAAAGGTCTAAGTCGCATGAGCCTATCGTGTTTTCATTAAATTTAATTTAATTAATTAATGTTTTTTGTCTCTGATTGCATATGAATTTATAACAATAAATATTGCTAAACTATTTTTTTAAGTTTGAAATATTTCGTTATAAATTATTATTTTATTGGTATTGAGTCATGTGAAGGGAAGTTTAAAATTATTGATAAATAAGTTTATTAAAGCCTGTTTGAAAATTGGATTATAGGACATGTATTAGCGCTTTCTTACATCACATCAGTAATTTTAAATTAAAAAAAATAATTAAAATAAAAAATAATCACCATTTTTATTCAATTAAATATTTTAAGTATTGAGGAGGTTTTACTTCGCCAATTTTGAATGTTTATACATTATTGGTTGCAGTGTCTTAATAGACATGAGAACTGATCTTTAGGATTTATTTTAGTATAAAGTAAATATTAAATATTAAGATAAAAACATTCGCTTTGTTTAAAAATAATTACTTGAAAATATTTAAAAAACCAAAAATATTTCTTTTCAAAGTCTGTAAATTAAATTGAAAAGTTTATTTATTTATTTTCTGGTTTTCCTTTTCTATTGAATTGTTTCTTCAATGAAAGAATTTGAATTATGTTGATTTGCTTTTAAAATTAATATCGTTCAATTAATAAATAAATTATTGCTTAATAAATTCATTTTTATTTTTAGCGGCATTTTTTTGTTTTGATAATATAACGCGGCAATAAAATAAAATTTTAGAATTTGCGTGATAATTATATATTATTAGTGTTTTATTTTAATTTCTTTTATTTAAATTTTATTTACAAATGGTTGTGACATAAAGTTTTTTGGTTAATGTCATTTTAATAATTAAAATTTAAAACATGAAATAAAAATCATTTTCTAATACAAATATAATTACCGTTTTTGAATAATTAGATTTTATATATACTGTAATGTAATTTTCTCATCACGTTTCTATAAATACTCATTAACATTTATGCTATTATGTTATTATATATATTATATATTATATATATATATATATATATATATATATATATATAATTTTAAATAATTTAATTAAAACACTTTTTATTATTCCGAACNTATTATATATATATATATATATATATATATATATAATTTTAAATAATTTAATTAAAACACTTTTTATTATTCCGAACGTGTCTCCATATATTTTCACATCATCTTGAACCTTTTTTAATTGTAATCTAAAATTTCTTATAATTGTTAACATAATTTAATTTAACTCTAAATTTAAATTTAAATCATGATATCACTTAAATTTAGAGTAAAATCTTAAACTTTTCATTCAACTTGATGAGATCAAGTATAATATTAGTTAAAAAAATTAAAGAAAAAATATAGATTATGTACTAACAGTAGTGAGTTATGTACAGTACATTTTCTTTTTTATAGGTAATTCTTTTTACTGCAAATATAATGTGGTGCTTAGATGTACCTATTTAATAATGTTCAGTGTTATGAAAACATCGGTATTTTAAAGTGAACATTTCTAAAAAATAAATTATAATTTTTTAATTATTCAACAACCTTAAAAAAAACTTTGAAAAAGAACTTTAATATTGGGATATCGACTATGGTCTTAAATGACCATTACTATAGGACTCAAAATCAATTTTGTCATGAAACTCTTGATCGCCTAAGCTTTAATTAAAATCTAAGAATTTCATCTTGGTTGTCATTGGAATGACCTCTTTTGACCTTAGAACGATCGATTACTAAAATACACAACTTCATGTACGTTTCTGAAAGTAAAACTGCGAAAATTATACATTTGGTCTTAAATGACATTATGCAACCTTGAGTTATTATATCGGTTTATATCAGGAATAACGAGACCTAGAGTGGGTTGCCAAATTATTATGGACACTTATTTTTTTTTAAATTTTACCTTTGAACGAAACTTTTGAGTAAACAAAAAGTTTTAAGTCTTCTTTTTTTTATTTAGGAAATTATTTGCTTACAAATGCAAAAGCCAAATATCAAATAAAAATAATATTAGAAATAATGTATGAAAAGTGATATGAAGACGATTGATACAATTTTATTAAAAAAACTAATATTTTGTAATACCGCCCTTTCTCGAATTACGGCTTCTATGCATCGTTGCATACTTTCATGCAGACTTTAGCATTACCTTTGAGATTTTGGGTATGATGCCACACTATCTTAATGGCTTATATTAGCTGTTGCTTGGTTGTTATGACTTGTTTAGCTTGATACATTCATCACATCCAGTCAGGGAAAAGAGAATAACTCTGTTCTGTTCTCACTTCGAATATTATCGATTGGTAATTCCAATGGTAAAGATGGATTTTCAGCGTGATCAACATGAAATGGTAACATCAATATATCACTGTTTTCTCTGGTTTCTTTTATTAAACTTTTATTTGTTATAAGAATCGCTCGAGATACCCATCTCATTTGATCAATGTTAACAAGAAATTTTGGATTTAAACAGGTCTTGTGAGAAATAATTTTATCTGTATAAACATCGCTTTCATTTGACAACGTTAATTTTAGTTTCTGTAATTAATTGGTACATTTCTTTCTTCTTGAGTTATTAGAAATTCTCCATTTTGTGATAGTTGAGAATTACATGATACAATTGATGTATTATATTTGAATAAGTAATATTTGAACTATAGACTGCTCCGAACACTGCCGCCATTCTGCAAAGGGCTAGAGGAATTTCTCCGCATCCATAATTGAGCAACATGATAGGATAATGGCCGAATTTATTAAAGGACTGTAAAATGCATTTTATTTTTGAAATTCTTTCTTTAGTTTCAACGTTCCCAGGAGATAAAGCTAAAAATTCAATAATTATTTTTTCTGTAAATTCATTCATATTTCTTTCAGTTCCCAGAAGTTAAAACAACGGACAATTAGAATAGTTCTCCATCAAGTCTTCTGTCAACCCAACTGTAAAGCACCATTTAAGAAATGATGTCACTTGTTGTTTTTGTCGAAGTGAAAACACTTAAGTTTTACAATATCTGATCGATTAAACGGAATCGGTATAATTTTGTTATCAGAAAATGAAGCGAATTTGGAAATAAATTTAAACTCTAAATACTGAGTTACATCAGACTGAATAAGAGCATCGACTATTAGACTTTCGGAGCACAAAAATCTTAGGTATAACTCAAATTAAAAACCACGTATAATTTGTCGAAAAGACTTCTGATTGTAATGATGGGCAATCGAATCTGATGAACCATTTTTGTGATTTCTTCAACACAGACATTGTCATTGTCTTCAAGAACCGGATCGATTTTACATTTCTCCAACAATTCTTCCAAGTCAGTGAGTCGCAAACATCCACTATAANCCGCCGTAATAATCACCCAAGTCCAAATATAACACCAAATAACCAGTGGTCAACAATGCGGTCGACAACATCGCTCCACAATTCCCACTCCATAAATCACAAAATCGAAACCTCAAGGAAAATCTGACATGATAAAAATATATCAAAAGGAAATGCGCACGTTCAATATTTTTATTTTCCACAATATTTACAGAAGTTCATCTAATTTAATTCAACAAAACAAATCCTCAATGTCACCATCAAAATTTAATAATAAATTTAAAATCTTTTTTTAATGATAATCTGTGTGGTGCACATCAAAAAAAATAATGTTCAAAAAATACTTTACATTAATACAATCGTGAAAACAAAATTTCGATTTTGTAAATAAATTTCATTTTGGCGATAGAAAATTTTCGGGTTTCTTTCTTTTCGATTTTATAAATAATGATTATAATTAAATTTTAAAATACAATAATTCAAATACTCGAATCCCGAACAGTAGTAATCTTTTTCTTATTAATTAACGATAACTGTTTATGTATGAATACGTATTCAAATAATCTGAATAATTCATACAAAAAAAACGTTTTATTATAAAAAAAACTTGAATTCGCCCTTTGAAACAACATTACCACCGTATTCGAAACGTTTTTAAACAGGCATTAAATCACCATTTTGAATTGTAGAAAATAATAAAATAATCGAGTCGATAATTCATATCCTGAAACTTATAATTTCCGCTAAGGTTTTGGGAAATCTTCACAAATTATATAAATTGACGGTTTAAATCAAACCTTTGATCAGTCGACCGATAATTATCGGTATATGAATTAGAACGAGCATCAAAACATCGTCGACGAGAAGAACGTCTTTATTGACGAAAATATTGAGAAACAAAAGCGTTTTTATGAAAAATAATTTTATTTCTTTTTTTTGTAAATAAATTCCATGCTTTTTTTCTTTTAATTTTCATTCTTGTTTAATTTTATTCTTAGTCTTTATTTGCATTATTTTATTTGTTTTTATGTGTTAAGAAAATTTCGTTTATAAAGAAAATTCTTGGTATTAGTTATTAATGTGTTAGTAATGAATTTTAATTATGTTTAATTAGAAAATATTCTTATCATTCTAATTCATCATTCTTTTTCTAATGGATTAATTTTTTGATTAGTTTGAATTAAATGAATCATTTTTAAAGAAAAAAGAATAAAATTTATATTGTAGAAATTATATTAGACAGATATTCTCAAAGTCAACCAAAATGGTTTAATAATGAACTGCAATTTTGGTTTTCTCTTTAAGAAGAATTTATTACAAGACAGCGTGTGATATCCATTATTTTTATATTTATAAAGGAAAGAGAAATGTAAATTTTTTTTCATTATTTACTGCAATATTGCTTCAAGCACAATGAATCAATTGATAAATCTGTTTACGTTAAATTAAAACAAAATTAAAAGTTTTTCTTGTTATTTTATAACACAAGTGTCTGGGCAGTCTTTATTTACCTCAGGGAACTGCCGTAAAGAAAGAAATGTTGGGCCCATAATTTGAGGTTTATGATTCTGTGACATTTCAAAGACGACATAATCAGTTTAATTTATGACTTTCAATTATTTTTTTCACAGAGATATGACCAATTTTGAACTTTTTGCGACTTTTATTTTAATATTGACGAATTTCTGCTTCAGCATCAGTCTTAAACTTACATGTTAATCTTCATATAATTAGAAAATGGTAGAACATGAAACTGTGACTTACATTGAAAAAAAATGACGCAAGCTTTTACCCAATTCTGGGTAGTTTCTATGAATACAAGAACATTATTTAATTTTTAAAATAAATTTCAAAAAGTTTTTTAATTTTACATATATATATTCTTGGTTTCTTTTATCAACATATATAAAAGCTGATGAACTATAAATAAATTTATTTCAAATCATTAATCGACAAATTTAAAATTCAAATATGATATGAAATATCGAAGGAGTCAATGGTTGGTTGTGTATGTTTAAGATCTGTCGATTAATTTTGGGTTGGCATTGTTAGAGTACTTATTATCACCTATCAGACAGCTGTTAATAGATTCAGAATGAACAAAATAAATAAGGGGAGTCTGGAAGCCAAAATTTAAAACCCTTAAAAAATAAGAAAATGGTGTGTCAAATGACGACTCATGATATTGAGCCAATACTTTTTTGTGTGATAATTTTGATTACCTTTGCGCTTATGTTGACAGATATTTTTTTGTTTCTGTTTTATATCCTGCGTGTAATAACTAAATTAAATAATTCAAAAATTAAAAGATAAAATTAAAAAAAAATTATATGTTCTGGTTACTCGATCGCAACGTGGTTCAATTATGAAATTTTGGCTAAGTAGTAGTCACTTAATGAACAGAAACTTCTTTGGAATGCGGGCCTCTGATTAGTGAGCCTATCAGAGCAGGAGATACATGATTGGCTTTGGAGACATATATTGAGCTCTGATTTGTTGGCCAATTAGAGATGTTAAATTTTTATTGTGAATACCACAAATTAAAAATTAGAAATATTGAAAAAAGGGAATTGTTGACTGATGAACTTAAAACAAATTTAAAATATTTTTGAAAAAATATCTAAAATTTAAATGAATTTTAATAAAATATAAAAAATTAAAACAGACCTTAAATGGATTAATAAAAAATGAAAGCATTGAAATAAAATAAAAATATAAAATAATATACATGATCATCATATTACGTTTCATAATATCAATTATAACCCAGCAAAATGAAATCAAACTTTATCAGTTCCTTGTTTATAGGGCGATAAAAATTTCAAATTATTATTCACATAAACAATCAAACGTGACCTCAAATACGATTAATTAAAAAATAAATTCAAGTGTTTAATAATAACGCCCCCACACCCCTCTGTTTGTAATCCGATCTTGTTTATAAATATACTTGTCATGGATTTATCGCTCCATACTTTGGAGAGATATCTTATAATATATATGAAGGTATCAAAGAACACGCTCGACTTGATGTTATGAGTAATAATGTTGAGCATAATTTAAAATGTAAAAAGAATATAGGAGAAAATCATTTTCAATCTTTTCCCAAATTTTATTTTATTTCTTTTTATAAAATGTAAAAAAAAGTTTTAAATAAACTATTACTTTATGTGAACGTAATAAAAGTTATCTTTCATAAAAAAACTATTAATCTAAAAATGGAATTATGAAAAAATAATAATTGGTTTTTCTGTTTGAAAGGGGTTTTTATGAAAATTGTTAAAGAAGTAAATGTTAGTATCCATATTTTTAAACATTTGTTCTAATTTTATTAATCATTTGAGAGAAATATGAGAATGACTTTAAATAGTAAATGTTTTTTTAATTTCTTACATTAATAAGTTTTTATATTAGTCAGTCCTACCTTTGTTGAAGAGTATAATATAAATTATATATTTATAATAATATTACAATTTGGTAGATTTTATATTTTTAATTAAATGTTATAAATATGATATATCCATAATTATTGATATTTACGTAACCGTTTATCATATTAATACAGGAATAGCTTCTAGTGAGAATGTTTCCGGAGAGGGAAAAATGTAAATATAAAAAAATATTTTTTAATGATGCAAATAATATTAGAGCTGAACCAATTTGTAAATCCAATTTTTATTTTAAAAATTTAAAAATATTTTAATACTATTTTAAATTATAAGATTCCCGATTTATTTAATAAATAATAATCTGAAGAAAAAAATGAAGACCCTCAAAATGATGAATGATAAAATAATTTAATATACACGAAAAAAAGGAAAAATATCAGTTTAGTTACTACAAACGTATATCAAAATTGAATGAAAAATTTAGAATAATATAGTTAATGACCTTAGTGAGAAATATTTTCGAATGGCGTTTATTGTATGTTGTGTTTGGTATATTGTTTTTTGGATTGTGTTTCTCCCACCCAGCAAGAGGATTGATAATTCTAATGTTTTGAACCGCCGGATTATTCGTACAATTTCAAAATGTAAATAATAAATTTAAAATTAAATTAATATATTTTAATCAATAAATTTATAATAATATTTTAATCAAAATATTTTAATCTAATTATAATTATATATAAGTAAAGTAAAAGTGATTTTAAAGATTTTAATAGTATATAATAACGTAAAAATTTATTTAATCATGAATAATATATTTAAAATGAAATTAAAATATTTTTGAAAATTATTTTAGTAAAGAAATTGTAATCTATATTTTTCGAATAATTAGATATTTAGAAACCAAATTTAAAAAAAATTATCAATCTAAATCAATCGAAAGTTTTGTGGAAATTTTTCCAAGAGGCAATTCAAGTTGTGATGTAAATAAAAGTATTGAAAATCATATTAGTGTTATTAATAACCTTTAAGTAAATAATATAGTAGAGTACCTGATATATGCAATAAGTAGTTTTGAAACCTTCAAATTTTCGATGTTATTAGGGATCTATTTTAATATGTGACACACCTCTTTCATTTTATTTTCTACGATTTTAATGGGAAACTTATATCACTAGTCTGTTCAAAAAAGAGACTTGTCTTACATTCATCGAAATAACTTCGCTGTTTTTCTTCGGTGTTAATTGCCATTATTCTGTTTCATTTTCAAGAAAACTGATGTAGAGAAACTAGATAGAAACAAGGAACCTCTAAAGGAAAAGCAAAATGCGCGGACTCTTATTTACACAATTATTCACAATAAATAATATTAAGTAATAAGCAATAAGTAAACAATAAGTAATAAGTAATATTATTCATCGCAATAAGTAATCTAGTATTATCATGACAGAAAATGATTCTTAACGTTTCAAAATCATTTTTACCTTACCATTAATTTATCTTTATGAGGGGTTAGTTGAAATTTGCATTTCACCAAGATAGTTTATTATTTTTTTTAATTTGAAAATTTAAAAAAAGTTAGATAAAAAATTAAAATGCAAAGTAAAAATATCATAAAAATTAAATACTTATTTAAAATATGCTTACAGTTATAACAATTGATATATTTTAAAAGTTATGAAATAAGTTTAAATAAATTTTAAAATAGATTATTAACGGATTAATATTTTAAGAAATATTTAAAACAAAATTTTATTATCATAAAACAATTAGAAAATAAGGGTCACAGAGGACCACAGAGAAGGGCCGTTTTAGACTATAGCGTCTTTTAAACGTCCATTGATTGAATTCGTTCCAGGATTGAGTTGGTAGGCGTATCCTTGGAGCAGGGATTGTAGCAGAGAGTGTTGTGCTTCGCCCAAGTTGATGCACAGTGCTTGATGTTGGAGATTACACATCTTCTCCTGAGACTATTGATTGCTGTTTCGGATAACTTCAAATCCACTAGTACCTCGTTGTTCTTTTCTGGCCAGGATCCGAGACATCCTACGACAATAGTCCCGAGTTTAATGTTCCATCCTGGGTATTTGGCTTTAGCTTCTTTTTCCAGGGGCTCATACTTGGTTTCATTGAGTTCTCTTGCAGACTTGAGGTTTTCAGTCTCGTCATACGGAGTTTTGATATCAAGTAGCCATATAGTTCTTCCTCCTGTGTTTTTGGCTTGGATATATATTCTTCTGGTTGAAGTTGAGAAGTCGCTTTGTTCATCATTCTTGATTTAGTAGTAGGGCATTTCAAAATCAATAGCTTCGATAACAAGGTCAACTACTGCATTGTGGCGTGCAGTGATAAGCGACATGTTCATGTTGCAGCAACACAGAACATGCATTTGTGTTTCGGCATATTGTCGACATGCTCTACAGAGTGTATGTTCC
>MQRK01243741.1:16556-45201 GCA_001938485.1 Girardia tigrina
TAATACCTGGCTGGATATTTTGTTTTTGCTCAGAGCATCAGCCGATCTACCAGCATTCGCTTGTCTTGACCAATCCATAAATTTCTGGTGACGATATAGTCTGTGAAATTGGAAGGATAGAGTTTTCTTGTTTGCGGCAGATTTTGTCAACGATTCTTTGGATGATTTGATATTTAGACATATGCCTATATGGTGGTCATGGAGAAAGCGTGTTTGTAGACCAATCTTTTCCAAGTATCTAATGTTTTTTCTTACTTTTGTCCACCAAGATTCGATTCCATTTTCTCGATCACCTTCATTTAGCCAATCCATCATTTCACTGATAGTTCTGTCTGGATTATTCTTTTTCTTTTTGTTCTTTTTTGTTTTTTTAAGTGTATTGTTGAGATTGATCAGTGTCAATTCGGCTACCTTTAAATCTTCACAGGTTAGGTTCCTGAACGCCTGGATGATTGATTGTATGGCATATTCATCGCGGGTTTCAACGAGTCCGAGTCCGCCATATTATTTCCCAGCATAGAGATAGTCATTGGAGGCTGTTGGCTGAAGTCCCCATATAGGCTTTATGATCTTTCTGATTTCTATGCCAAGAACGTAGTCAAAGACTTTGTAATATTGGAATATTGTAATTTCGGAATGAGAATATCAGGTGCGAGTGAATGAAGACTTTGTATGCGTCTATTTTTTGCCATGGTTCAAGAGATGAACCGGCAATCTTTTTCATATCATTGATGATACCTTTGAATAGTTCGGTGGGGGAACTTTTTGTTTTTCTTGTAAAGTCTGCCCCCAGGTATCTATATCCCTTTTCGTCGTCCACTATTGGGATTTCTTCTTCAATGATGAAAATTTTTTCATTCGCCTTTGTCGTTGATAGATAGCCGGATTTGCTCGGATTAAAGGTCATTGATGTCCAAGAAGCCCATTTGAAGGCACTATTGACCATTTCTTGGAGACCTTCATTGGTGTTGGAGATCAAGGCAATATCGTCGGCATAGGCTAGACAGGAAATTTTGATGTCTCTGATCGTGGTCCCAGAGTCTGGAGAGTTGTGAATCTCTGTCAAGATTGGATCAATACCGATGTTGAAGAGTAACATTGATAGTGGGCATCCCTGTCGAACCCCTCTGTTAATTGGTATTGCTTGAATTGAGCGGCCATTACAGGAATATTCGGATATGTTGTCCGTGTAGATCTGACGTATTAGGTCACATGATTTGGAGTTCATTCCTTTTCTACGTAGTATCTCTATCACATGAGCAATGGGCATTCTGCTAAATGCATCTGTGAGATCAAGGAATGCTACATGTACTTCCTCCATTTCTTCCAAAATGATCCTGAGCACGTTGTTGTGTTCCGCACACCCATCTGAAGTTCCAGTTCCTTTTTGGAGTGGAAAAATTAGGTCATTATCTAATAACCATTTTTCAAGCTGGGATGTCAAGCATGACGCAAAAACTTTGTAAATGCACTCTAATAGAGCTATTGGTCTCCAGGAGGACACTTCATCATATTTGCCTTCTTCTCCTGGTTTGGGAATCAGTATGGTGATAAATTCGCCCCAGTTTTTTGGAGTTTCGTTTTTGTCCATGATTTTTTCAAATAGTTTGGTTAGGATTTTGCCATTGGGATCACAATATTCAATGTCCTTGTATGTGATGTTTGATTTTCCAGGGCTAGATTTTTTCATTTTTTTAACACGGATAGAACTTCTGTTTCTGTTATCTTTTTGAATTGAAATTCCGGTCCTTGATCGATAAGAGGACAATTGGTCCAATCAGTCACAGGGGGGTCCGGTGTTTTTGTTTGACCATATTCTGTGATTTTTTCAATTGATGGACTTGTATTCACCTTTGTATCTGATAGGATCATTTCTATCACCTTTTTGGGCTCGGTTCTGTATTTGATGTGGAGGTGTGAATCGTTCTTACCTCTGTCTTTACCAATTTTGCCCATGTATGGTTTTTTTACAGCTTTTTTTTCTGTTTTTGTAGAATGAATAACTGGAGTTTTTCAGAATATTCTTCTATGGAGTCATTTGAAGCTGATTTGAGGAATTCTTCAGCATCTGTCAATCTGTCTTGGTACGTTTGGTTCTGTTCATTTTGTTTTCCTTTTTCTGTAGGATGAGCAGTGATTTTGTTGAATTTTTTCTTTTTTGATAGTTCCCAGATAGTTTGCCGATTGTCTTGATTAACGTCGTCATTATTTATTATTTGGTAGATGTAATTGGCAATCCAATAACCATAATAAAAAGGTTATAGTAAATTTAAATTAATTAGTTTTTATGATAAAGTTTTTTAAAATTGTAAGAATTATTTTAAAGTTTAAAATTTAACAAATTTTCAAAATTTAATCGAAAAAATTTAATAGATTAATTTTGGGCGAAATAATTGAATTAACAAGAAATTTGTTTAAATATGTTAATTACTGATATTAATAAATTTTGTCGTGGTAAATTATGACTGAATTTGATAATAATGAAAGTGACATAAATGATTATTTATGCTCAGATTTCCAGATCATTATTTTTACTTATCTTTGGTTGATATGAATATTCACATCATATCTGCGTTATACTATAACCATGTTTCCAAATGCGACTGATACATTGCTTCCTCTCTCAAATTCATAGAAAAGACAATATTATAAATACGCTTTATCCACTTTCATCATTTTTTTAAATATTAATGATCAGCAGTATAAAATAATTCATTTTAACCGAAAGCTAATAATTTCTAAATAGTAACACAAAATATATATAAATATAAAATTCATTTACAGTGTAATTCCGACCGAAATATCAAATAATTCATTTAAAATTATACAGCAGGTAAAAAACAAAACAAATCCCCCAAGACTCAATTAATTACGTGTTTTATGTACAAGTAAAATTAACCCCCAAACTAATAGATATTTTCCTGTTAAGCCATTAAATTATGCATTTTATTTTTTCATTTAGTAAACATAGTATAATAAAATAAAAAAAATTAAAAGTCATTTTAATTATTGTTTTTCTACAGTTTTAATTATGTACGATTATATGTATTTAGGTAAATATCTTTTATTTTATTTATCTGAAATTCGTTTACTTTGAATATAAAAATAACTCACTTTATTTTATTTGAAAAAATAATTTCTTATTTTTTTAAATCAATAATATTATTTTTTAGTGTTTCCTTCAATTTTTACTTATAACTTTATTAATTTGAATAAATATTTTTCATCAAAAATATAATAAAAATTAATTTCAATTTTTTTATTAATGAATTTTATAAGCTTTTTATTTATTAAATAATTAATTGTATTATTTTAATTTAACGTTAATGATAAAATTTATTATTTTTTATTACTAAATAAAAATTGATTTAATTAACTAATGTCGCATAAAAATTTTGTAATTATTTTAAAATTAATAATAAATTACTTTTTTGATTTTTTCTCTCAATTTAAATGAATAAATATTTAATAAAGGTCGACAATTGCAAATGGAAAATTCCAGAAAACACAATTATTACCACTACGACAAAGATGTATTCAGCGATGGGGGTTACGGAATGAATTATGAACAGAGGTTATTTGTTTTAATTAATATTAATAATAGTTTCCATAATGAACTGTCCTCTTAAGAGGAGTGATATGTGGACTTTTATTTTATTTTTATTCAAATATTTCAGTTAATAATTGATTATAGTTGATTATAAATAATGTAAATTTAAAAAATAAATCCAGTTTTATTTTTGAATTATTAAAAAATTTAATGTTTTATGCATATTTTATACGTTTGGTCAATGAAATATTGTGATTTAAGTTTTCATTGAAGCTAATCACATTACGGATCTCCTTGAAATAAGATATGCAACTTTTCATTAATTTTATTCATATATTTATCAAATATTTATTTTAGATAATAATATTTTGATATTCAAGAGAATAAAAAGAAATAAATACTATAAAATATCCTTGTAAGATGATTCCATAAATTGAAAACGAAAGCAATCCACATACAAAATTTATTCTATAATTAAAAAAATTACAATCTTTTATTTTTTATAATTTAAATAAATATCAAGAGCTCTACTTTGAACATTCTACATCCGTTATTGTAATAGTTTTGAAATATATTTAGTATAATAAAAATAATATAGATACTATATAATTATATCAACGGTATTCGCATCTCTAATTTTTTTAATTTCACTAATGATCTTGTTATCAAACTCGTAATGTCAACAACATTACAAATCAACCATTTTCTCCAAATTACTTTCGGTGGACTTTATCCGATTGTGCTTTGTACTAATCCGTTCAAACTGATCTATATCTCCGGTAAAAATTCTACCAAATTTTTACTTCCATGTAAAGGAAACAATCTCTAAAATTTATAATAATTGAAAGTGCTTTCTTTAACAAATATATTGATAATTCATAACTCTAACGGAAAGATGTACAAGAAAAGAAATTTTTCCCGATCACAAAAACCAGAAACAGGTTGATTAGTTTTTTTAGAGAAATACACGTTACTTGTTTTATTTTTCGTGAGAACTGAATTGTTAGGTTATTGCCTTTCTCAGATCGTCTTGATTATTAACGTCTCCAATTAGAGATTTGATTTTTTTTATTATTGACTGGTTGTAAATTTAAGGGATTGGTTGAGAAAAGACAGAATAGTTATAGTTTACAATTATTATTTAATTTTTGTCTTTGTTGGAAAAACGAAATTGCTTAATTATTATTTCTTTCGGATCTCGTTGTTGTTCTTCGGAACTTTCTTTTACTGACTGGAAATTGAGGGAATTAGCTAAGGAAATGGTGAAGTAATGATGGTTTCTAGAAAACTTCTTATTCTTCTAATTCAAAAATCCAAATTTGTCGTTCAATTAATAATTGATTTTTTTTAATTAATTTCAAATATCCCATATTACTATGGGATTATTTCATCGTCATTAACACCGAATGGCAAAAATTGAGAACGGATTGTCTTGTGAACGAAGACGAAATCGCCTCTCAATCAACAATAAAAAAAACATCCTCCATTGAAAGCAGAAACACAAAATATTCCATTAGAATTTCAAATTGCAAAATTATTTCCCATTTGAATTCGCAAAAAAATTTCTCATAAAAAAATAAAAATGTACATTTACATTCCTCTTTCTTTCAGTGTCCTGTTTAATGCATCCCAGACTGTTCGGCATGGTATGCTTTAATTCCGAACTGAACTTTAAAATGGTATTTTAATCAAGAGCAATTCCGTGAAGTCTCTGAATGAAATAGACTCGAATACTTTCTATGGTCCTCGTGAATGTACCCTGATGTTCTAAACCCAAATATCTATTTCTTGTTGTATCGTATGTATTGTTTTCGGTTCATATTGATTGTTTACTGCTGTAAAACTGACATATTTACTAAACATGCATATTATCCTCACAAAGAAATTTTTATAAAATTTTCTCCCTATTCTTGATACCAAATTTAAGTTTTCTTGATATAGGTTTGAAAGGAAGTCGCCCATCTCACGGTGATCTTTCTCTCTGTTTTAATGATATCACCGCAGCATTTCAGTTAACTTCACTGATAAATTTCACCTTCAATTTTGCATTAAAAACATCAAATTTTAAATTGAGATATTCAATCTAATACTGTTGTTTTAAAGGCACTTTTAAGTCAAAAAACATCCTGTAATTCCTTGATAATTTCGTGATTGTCTATCTTTTACAACATAAGAAATTTAATTCACTATGGTACTTAATGTGATTCATTCAACAAATGATGAAATGTTAGAAATTTGGAATGACTTCTTTTAAAACAAGTTAACAAATATGCATTAAACGAAATTGAATTTTAATTGTGTATATCGTTATTAATTTAACCATAAAATTTAAGAAAATATATTGCCTGTTTCATGTATATTCCGGCTACTTTATGGTTCAAACACGTACATTTGTCATTTAATATTTTTCGTTGATCAAAAAACGTCAATGTTTCGAGAAATTTCTTCAAAAGATTGTTTTCAGTATTCTACGATGAAGACTTTGAAAAGCTTTTGATCATCAGTGTATTGTATAAAGATCTTGTTCTTTATATCAGATTAAGATTGAAAATCTTAACAACCTCATTGTCAAGTTCATCTTGAAATTGCTAATTTATAACAATGTTGCATCAAAATTCAATAAAATACATTAATATAAATGAGGAAGACTACCTGGTACTATTTTAAAAAAAAACATAAATTAGTTATCTCTCTTTTATATCGTCACCAGGAATATTCAGTTGTACGAAATTCTACTTTGGTATCTCTTGAGTAAAATTAATTCTCTAAAGTTTGTCAGAGGAAACATCCAAATTTCAAGAATAAATCAAAAGTTGTTTCTTGAAGTTTGTGTTTAGTCTTTCTAACTGATTTTTAATTAACCTATTTTAAATTAATAAAAACCGTAGTACATAACAATGAAAAATTGCAATAAGAATAAATATGCTGGAACTTTTATAATGAGATTTTCTATTTTTAATTGTTTACATAATTATTTTTAAAGTTTTAGTAAAATATATTTATTTATAGTTTATTTATAAATGAAACAAATATTAATTCAGCTCAAGTAACAGCGATTTCAAGGTTCACAATAGTGTAAATAGAAATTCATCACCCATATATTCCGCTTATCATTCTTCTCCATATTATACACCAACACAATCTAAAAGGGGCCATAATTCCAATTATTTTGAAGAAAATTCAAATTCTTCCAATAGCAGAAGGATTCTTCCACAACCACCCAATTCAACATATTCTCCCACCAATTTCGGAACTGATTCTCCAAATAATCGGCAATACTTCCAACCTAATAAGTTTCAATATTCAGCATTTCAGTATTCCAGGATGCCTAATAATGAAATTCTATCCGATACCAGGTATGGAGAGTTATTATCTAAAACCGTATTTGGAGTATTAAGACAATTTATAATTATTTTATGGGTTCTTGGAAATAATTTTAATCTATATTTACTTTGATTGTTCTTAAGTAAAAGGTTACATTTAATTAAATATCTAAGGTCTATTATCAGCTAGCATTTTTAAAGTAATTATATTTTTATAAAGAAACTTAATTTTTCAAAAATCAAATTTTATTTTTTATATACTTTTGTTCCTTGAAAAACCTCTGACAAATTGAACCAATACGTCCAGATACTCTACTAATCAGTTTTTTAGATAACTTTTAAAACAATTAATGAGGTTGGTACCTTGCCTTCCAAAATAACTAAATTATTACTTTTTTTCAAAAAATAAATTTTAAAAAATCAGTTGCTGTATTTAAAGAAATGTATTGATTTTGGATGGATCTACATTTGTTTGATAACAAATAACTAAACTTTGCACAAAAGGGCAATAAAGCTCATTTTTTATATACGAATTAGTGAAAAAGATTCATGTAACAAAATCTTTGATCGGATTCTCATACATTTTTTCAGTATACTATGAAAGTATTACATATCACTGTCATATTGACTTTTTTCAAACAATATTTAATCCGATTTCTGAGATCCTCAAGAGTTATTGTTTGATTCGCATTGGGGGGAGCTGATGCAGCTGATCTCGCAGGTGCAAATAGAGAATTTGTGGAGTTGTTTATACAACTCTTTTCGAATTAAAGTCCCATTACCATTAACATAAAACAATGGAAACAATTTAAAAAGTAATTGTCACAAAAGAATTATCAGAAAGAATCAAATTGATTTTAATACCTCAAAAATGTTTCTGAATTTTCATGTTCACATTGCAATAAATTTTTAAATCTGAAAAATCGTTCAAGTCTCATCTTAACCTTTATTCGTCAACTATTCAATTGTATTGTCCAATGTGTCCTAACTATTTTCTCCCGGAGTCACTTCTTAGTCGACACTTTCGAATGGCTCATAAAAGCTCAACAATTTTTTTCAAGTGCAAACAGTGCGACCGTTCTTTCCGTACAATGTTGAGTTTGAAGTATCATCGAATATTTAACCATAAAATCACACCGCATCCTGATTAAATTCTATAAAACATCAAGGAAAAGAAAACGAACATCTATTAATTCAGCTAAAATTTCAATATCTGAGTCTCAAAAGATCCGATTTCAAAAAGTGTTTTTTGTTGTGAACGAACTGCAAAGGGAACGCTGAGAAAATTATTGTAACCAAAAATATTTCCATAACGACTCAATGGAAATAATCGAACCACCGAAACCAATTGAAGATAAATTATCATGTAGGACGAAATTCACAAAAACCTGGAACGTTAAATGGACCCGACGAAAACATTTAGTGTTGATGACAGAAATTAGTTCATTTTTTTTCTTTTTTTTTGCCGGTTATCGTTTAACAAATGTTGATGATATTAACTAAGAATAAAGTTTTTTTATACAGTTCGAAATACATTTTTGTACATTATAGATTTTTTTGTGAATAGAAAAATATATGACCTGCGTATTTCTCTTAAAAAGCAGATAAAGTTTCCCATTAAACTTAGTTCTAAAATGTCTTGTGGAACTGAGATCCGGGTGGATATAATTTTTCAAAACCTACTGAAAACAATTTTAAAAGAAATAATTAGATAAATGAACATTAAAGCATTAAGAAAACAGCAATTATTGTTGGGCAGTTATTTTTACAATGTATTTCCGACACAGACGTGTTCTAATTGCAGAAATCAACTATGTTTAGCTGCTACCATTGTCTCTTTGTTATTTAATGTAAAAGTCTGGTTTTTATGATAATTTTATGAAGAAATAAAACTCTAACTTTTATATTAGTTAATGTCAATGATTATTGAAAAATTGAAATTCGTTTTTTAAATTCCATAATCTTATAGGATTTGTGATTTTTCTCCAAATCTTCGTTTGTCATTTTACTCAAATCACCTTTATATAATCTTCTCGACTCATTTTATACTTTTCATATCATTTATTTGTTAATGATAATAAATTTAATCATTTTAAAGCCTTTTGCCGATTTTCTTTTCACATTATCACTGAAAAACTTTTATTAAGAAAAAATTCTGTTACACTTTTATTCAAGTTTTCAAGAATCTTTTTTCCTCCTGGTCGGTGACCCTGTAGAGCTCAAAATGATTTCTAAATTTCTTAAAATGGACATTTAATTAGCAAAAATTTTATTTTAGTGAAAAGTAAGCAACTTGACAGATACCTTAGGCACATCATAAAAAATACAGATTAAACGAAATTATATTACCTTTTTTACTTTATTTTTTTTAAATACTAAACAAAAATATCTAAACATTTTTTATTTACTTTTTTTTATTTTTATTTTTAATTGATATCAAATATAATTATAATTTTGTAATGTTTAAATGATTCGAATTTTATTTTAAACAACAATTAAAAGAAAATCAATATATAAATGTTTTTCTTTTTTGAAATTTCTTTTATATGAAAATAATTGTTTATTGAAATTCTGTAAAATATAAATTTCGATTTATTATGTTGTTGAATTTCAATAGGATATATTCATTGAGAATTGTGTTTTTAATTATTTATTTGTGTATATATTAATGAATTTTAACTAAATTTCTATAATAAAAGATTGAGGAAGTTATAAGAATTTAATTTATAATTATATAATAAAAGGATTAAGGTATTGTAATTTAGTTGAATGTCTTCGTAACAATATTAGAAAGAATGTATTTAGTCTTAACAGGTTTCAAAACTTTTTTCTATTACTAAAAATCTCTTTAACAAAAGGTGAATTATTCTTCTTTATTGTTATTGAAATTATGGAAATGAGAGATTTAAAACAGCGTCTAATGATTCTTTTGTTTTATAAAAAATTCAAATGTTTGAAAAAATAGATTAATTTATGTACAATAAAAAATAATAATGTCTTTGAATTTGATGAACAATCAAAGCCGAAAAAGCTCAGATTTTCAACCCGGTCATTATTATGGTCTAATTTTGTTATATTGTGTATAAATATAAAAGTTACTTTTTAAAACAAATAAATCCTTTTTTGGGAAGAATAATATTTATAAATAATATATTTTGATGGTAAAGAAGACAAAATACATTATCAATTAATAATATTACAATTGGCGATGTTTTGTTTGTTTTTTCAAGTCGGTATCTTTGATGGCAATTATTTATCTTTTGAATGCCAAATTCTTTTCCAAAAAAACTTTAATAAAAAATATTTTTTTAAAAAAACACAACAATTTTCCATAACTTATTTTATATTGAGAGTTTAAATTATCAAAAAACTTCAAGAATAATATTAAGTAATCTGTAATAATATTTATTTTTTACAATTATTTTTTAAAAATATATATGAAACTATTAGAAAATAATTGCGTTTTTCATCAATATATATTTGAAAAAATATTAATATAATAGCTCAAGTTTTTTTTATTGAGATTTTATAAAAATATCATTTTTAAAAATGTCCAATAATTTAAGTTTCAATTTTTAAGAAAATACAGTTTAAAAATTATTTAATTACAAAAAATAAGAAAATTATGACTTTCAATGTATGTTCGTTTATCCTACTTGAATGTCATTTGCCTTTCATAACAACGAAGAATTGAGTCTATCATCTTAATTGTAACTCTCAAAGGATTGCTTTCTCATTCTTCCTTGATCATGTAAAAATTTTCTGATTTTTTAAAATGTTTTTCGATGCTTCAATCGAAGTTACCATTTGTGCTCAATAGGATTGAGATCGAAGTTTTCTGAATGCAAAGTGAGAAAGGGGAACTTGTTATTGCTGTAAAAAGGATTCGCTGTATTCTACGCGTTCTTAGAATAATTAAATTATTTGGTAATTCAAACAATCGAATGAATAGGATCAATCGAAGCTGAACTAAAACATCCCCAAAATAAAACTTGCCATCTGATATTTTATGTGGTTAGAATTTTATATTGTGGCTGTTTCGTTGACAAAAAACAGCATCGTAAATTTACTTAATTATATCGAATATAAATAAATTAAATATTGATGAATCTTTCCAGATAATGTTTCCTAAATATTTCGGTGTTTAATTCAAATGTTTCTTTGTAAATTCTACCCGAGTCTTTCAATTCTCGACGGAAACCAGTGGTATTTTTAACACGTCAACGTACGTCAGATTAGTATAATTTAAACTAATTCAAACCATTTAAAGTGTATGGGTTAAAACTTGCTTCCGGGGGAATATCAATTGTAATATTATGAGCATTCGAAAGAGAAAATTTAATAAAGATTCTGTCCTCTCTTCCAACTGTAATTTGAAGAAGACCAAAAAAATAGTCTTGTTTCACGGCAGCACTTAACAATTTTTCAATTAAAATTCTGTTAGATTTAAGGCTAAATTACAAAAAAAGCTCAACTAATTTAATAACCTGTGTTTATTTTATTGAATAATGAAATTGTTGATGTTCCTAATATCCTTTCTAAAAATGTTATCGCGTCATTCTTCCAGTGTATTCAAAAATTATTGAATTTATTTAAATAATTTTATATACTGTTTGTCGCTTTAATTAAATTAATTAAACACTTTAATCTGCGGTCATTTGAGTAATATGTTCTAGAGCAATATTATTACAAAACAATTCTTTCTTAACTAAATTAGATCATAAATTGTATTATATTTGTATCATTAATTTATTTTTATTTTTATATTAACCGAAATTTTAAAGTTTTCAAAAAGAAGTCTCTCATGGGCAAAAGTACAGCCAAAATGATACATACAGAACTAATCAAAAAAGAAAAACGGATTGCTGGGCAATATCAGATAGCCAGAATTCCGATATAGATTCAAGACGTTATTTTGGTCGAAATTATACAGATTTGGAAACTGAGCACGAAGTGGTTTCACCGGTAAGTAATCTATCAAACAAGGCGTATAGTCGACGGGGTGAATATCTCACAGCATCTTTTAAGAAACATAAGATAGAAAATAGACAACAGATTCATGGTATTTACATAAATTGTCGTGATAAGTATTGATACGTTAGAGAGTTCAGGTGAAGAGCACTTCAATGGTGGAGATAATATTAGTTTTCAAACTGGAGAAAGTCGTATAGACGATGCAAGTGCCCAGAACACCAACAATCAACAAAGCAGCAGCCTTGAATACGCTACCACTAACATAAGTAGCTTCGATGATGTGACTGGATCTAACATTCCTTCATCATATCGTCAAAGAACTCAGATTTCCGAAAGACCAGTAACATATTTTACTTTTATTTTGTTTACAATTATATGCTCAATTATCCAGGAATCCGACGACGTCACTCCATTTAACGACAAAGACGTAATTACTCAAACTAGAAAAGTTTCTCGGGATTCTGAGACAAAAAATAAATTTGTCCAACAAAATTCTGATTTCTCAAAAAATAAAAACGGTTTGTATTTATGACATCATAAAATATTTTCATTTTTTAAGTTAATAAAAATACATTTGTAGAAAAAAATATATTTTTTAGAAATTTTTATTAAAAATTTAATCAAATTTATTTTGTATTATTTTTTTTAAATTATTCCTTTTGGTTCCCTCATTTTATCTTTATGTACGACAATTTTATCAAAAATATTGTCCTAATGTTTTGAACCATAAAATTAACATACATTTTTATTTAGCACCCATTATTTCTGGATATAAATCTTTAATTTTTTTCATAAAATATTTTACTTTAATGGAGAGTGATTTAGTTTTAAGAGTAAAAGAAAATTAAAAATCTCTTTTTCGTGGACAAAGTTTATTTTTAGTTATTAACGTCAGGCCGAATCCGTTACTTGATGCACAGTGTCTCTCAAATTAATCCATCAGTACAGTGTTTTCATGTTATTTAACTTTGTATAAAATTTACTAAATTAACCTTTCTAAAAATTTTACATGCCAATAACGTGAACATTAAGTAAATTTATCAATGCAAATATCTCATAAAATATAAATATTTTTATAAGATTTTCAAAAAAAATGGTCGCTCAATTTAATCCGTCATTACTTTCATATCAATAAAATTTTATCATTTGTGCCTGAATTTCGTCAACAGCGATTGATTCATAACGGCACAACATTTCAGGTGTGTCCAATACGGTGCCATCTAGAAAATCTTTGCACACAACTCGATTTTTCTGCTGTCAAATGAATGCCGACATGAGTAGTGATTTTAACTAACGATTTTCCTATTTGGACTCCAACAGACTGAGGTGTGCTCGGTTGAATCCGTGTGATTCTGAAAAACACTACCCGTTTTATTTATTATTATTATCGATTTTTCCATGCTTTTGATTTTAACAAAGTTAGATTTTTATATAATTTTATATATAATAAGATTTTTATTTATTACAAAAAATGAATGGTTTTAAAATCAATCGCCATGAATATCGTTTTTCACAAGGTAGTAAACAAAGAATTTCTTCGAATGGCGAAAGCAATTCGTCATATCTTTGTTGCATTCATTTGCTGCCTTCAGCCTCGATTTTGTCCTGCAAAACGAAAAGTCATACGGCCTGGATGAATTTTTATTGATGTGCTGTCTTCCAGTTTTAGTTTTGCGAAAAACACTTCAATTGAATTGAAGAATGGATTATGCTGAAGCAAATTTACCATGTCATGATTGAAGAAAATATTGAAATGGATTCTCGCATTATCCTGGATTATTATTATATCCTGTCAAAATTATTTAAAATCTTTATTGTAATCCATAATATTACCTTTAATCTTATGGATTACAATAAAGATTTTAAATGGATTTTAAATAATTTTGACACAAATTATGAAAAGATTATTGCCGAAGCATTGTTAATAAAGCATTTTGATTTACTACTTATATTTTATGAGATATTTTCATTGATAAATTTACTTAATGTTCACGTTAGTGACATGAAAAATTTTAAGAAAGGTTGGTTTAGTAAATTTTGCATAAAGTTAAATAACAGGAAAATAATATTATTAATAAAAAAAATTTTTTATAAAAACAACCACGTTTTTCAAGCATTACCAATGCACTAAAAAGAGGAAAATAATTTTTTTCTAGATATGTGAGAAATTTTATACCTAACAAAAAACGTGGGGCGGATTTCTAAATTACTGCTATTAGTAACTGCTATTTCCTCTTTACTGATTTTTTAGTAACAATCGATTATTTCTATGCCGCACGTTTTTCTCACATATCTAGAAACAAAAATTTCTCACTTATCTAGAAAAAAATAATTTTCCTTTTTAGTGCATTGGTAATGCTTGAAAAACGTGGTTGTTTTTATAAAAAAATTTTTTTATTAATAATATTATTTAACTATTTTTAGTTATCATTTAGGAATTTTTTTTATCAAATTGTATTGTCATCGGAAGCAAGCCTGTATAAAAAAATTCAGCTGAATTGGATGACTGAAAGTGGTCGAAAAATCAATCGCAAGATTTGTTCCAGACAGACAAACAGACAGACAAGAAAGCAAGCTAATAAAAACGTGGTAAAAATGTACTGACGGATTAATTGGAGTGACTTTGTATATGTTTGAGTCATCAATATATGACAATAAAGCATAATGTGGTTTTTAAGGATTTTTTCAAAATAAATTATAAATTTAAAAAAAAATGAATCGAAACAAATTCAAATGTAGTCATTTTGTCAAGATCACTCAACTCCTTCTTTCAAACACTTTAATTTATTCTCCAGTATATTTTTGATTGTTCTATTTGTCAAGAATGGACAGAATTACTGACTTCCATCCAATGAACAATCCTTTCGCGTCGCGTTTTCTTTACGGTGGCGTTTACGAGAGGAAAGAAACAATAAATTTATTTATTATTCTAAATTATTTGTTAATTTCTTAATAATCCGATTCCTTTTTCTTATAATTGTGATAAACTTTTATTATAATATTTAACTTTCCATTGGATTTTTCAAATATTAATGTCGTATTACAATACAAAAGTGTTGTTACATTTTTATTGTTTTTACATTGAAACAATGAATAAATATTGAGTCGATAAGTATTCGTCTTTTAAGAATGGCTAACGATTATTTAACAGGAATTGTGAGTTTTCTCCAGTCGTTTTGCTATTAAAGATTATTCAGGATTAGAAATTGAGGAATATATTATTTAATCTAACGCTTTGAAGAATTTTTATTAATATAATAAGTCAAGAAGAAATTTATATCAAATCAAATTTCATATGATTTTTCTAGTATATTTGGTTCTTAATTTGAATCTGTATTTATATTTTTTGTTACTTCTTGTTTTTCAGATTATTATAGGAAATGTGTAAAAACATGTATAATATTGGTAAAAAACCCCCCGAAAAGTAAGTATGACACAAAGAAATGGCCTTGAAACTTCATATATCATGTCTAAAAGCCTGCCATTTGTGTAAAACTGGCCTAAATTTGGTTTAACATAGATAGTGCGAACCGCTGATATAACGTTCGACATGATACATTGCAAAAACAATTACAGACTTTATATAATTACAAGTTTTGTTATGGTAGAAAGACTTTTGATATGTGGTCATAAAATATGGATTGTTGATCAAATGAGAAGCGTTTAACTTTCCACTTTTGTCAGTTTTAAGTTACAAATAAAATAAAATTATTACAATTATCGAGTGCCAATGAAAAATGTTTTTTGAAGCTATACGTTCCCTCCTTCTTAATTTTAACTCATTAATTCTGCTTACGAAGAAATATTATTGTTAATGATTAAAAATGAAGGTATATATATTTAATACATAAAGTTAGTTTTAATAAGAATTAATGATAACACAAAAGTAAAAAGTTTCATTGAAAATTATTATTTATTTGTAAGATATTTGTATGTATATAAATATTTTATTTTGTATTGGTTTAATTTCTAAATAAAATATTTAATCAATAAATTTAGAAACAAAGATATATATATATATATATATATATATATATATATATATATGTATTTATATATATATGGTCTAGTGAACAATAATTTGAAATTTTTAGAATAATTTTAGATATGTTTTTAAAAATCTAATATGTTTTGAAATGCATTAGCATAATTTTAATGACTTTTGTGTGAAGATTGTTAATAACCCAGTGCAAATATATTGTAGCACCTCATGTAAAACAAACTCATCAATGTTGAAGTCGTCAAAGTCATATATTTACCTATGAGCCCGAATTTTGTTTACCGTCCTTTAAGAAATAATTAAAAGAAAATCTGTGCTCGATTTTCTGGAATAAGTAAAATGGCAATTACTGAAAACCAAAATTTAAATTTCCACTGACAGATTTATAATTATTATTTATTATTTAATGGTTTTAATTACAAATTTGAAGATTTTCCTCAAACCCGAACTAGCTTAGAGATAAAGTGTTTATCCTTTCCAATTATGTATGTCGTAAATCTATTTTTTCGGGAACAATTCAGTTATATTTGATTTATTTATTGAAACATGATTAAATGTTTCTCAGTTCTTAAATCGCTGTTTTTGCTCGGCAATCGAACAGAATTGTGATTTTTAACAATTATTTATTAATCAAATTATTATTACAATAAATTAATACTGGAAATTTATCTTTGGTTATTACAAAACAATATCTTTGAAGGAAGTTAATAAAATTTGACAATTTATAACACGTGAACAGACGCTAAATACAAATTTATTATGTGCTTTTATCTTTCCGACCGAGCGGTCTTTGATACTTTGCCACAAAAGAAAAAAAATGTAAAAAATGTACAAGAAGCAAAGATAAAGAAATAAGAAAATTATTTAAATAAGAAATCTAAATTTAAATTTAAAATAAGAAATTTATTTTTTGTCAGAGCATTAAGTTAACACATCCACGTTATCCAAGTATTTTTTTCAAAATCTAAATTTATGAAACATTTATTAAATGATTATAATGAAATCTTTTTGAAAGATCCAGAGATTCTTCCGTCAGAGATTTTTTTCCATTTCAAATAAGAATGTTTTTTAAGACAATCAAAAAATGATCGCAAATTATTTTTAAACACAAAAACACGCCATTTTTTAAATAAACATTTATTTTTATGACAATTAATTTTGATGGTATAACCGTCATCGTCAGGTCTCAAGAAAAAAGAGTTTTAAATCAGCTTATATTGGCAAGCTGTGATTGTGTCATCAATGGATTGTTATGTCATCTAAAGAAGCTCAATAGGGTTTTTGAAAGACATTAATCTTATGACCTAAAGATCTTATATAAAGTGCTTCGCATGCCAACCTCTCCCAATAGTTCTTAAAACGAGAACACAGCATTTAAAATCATTTATGTTTATATTTTCGTTTGAATTACAACCCTTTCTGTGTTCTCCAATATTACTCCAACCTACATTCCGACCGTGTTCTTGGATTCTCTCTCCAATGTATGTGACATAACACACATTACATGTAAATTTATATACGAGATCCAAAGATAATCCAAAAGGGGTTGGAGATTTATTACAAAATACATTTTGGATTTTATATGTTTGTGATATTATTTTTAAATTAAACGCATAATTTACCCATTTTAAAATTGAAAGTTTAAATTGACCAAATCCATCGGAATATTGAATGCTTAAAACGTATTTTAAAGTTGTTGATTCTTCTTTATCATTTTTAATCGGTTTATTAATTAATTTATCAATTGTTTCTTTGATCAATTTCTCAACAATTGATTTTGAATAACCATTTTTATTCAATAATTTGATTAATTGTTTGATGCTATGAGACTGAGATTCACGGAAAGAAAACTGATACTGGGCTATATACAATGTCAAACAGTTTTTGTGAATATCGATACAAATATAATATGATAAGAGGGTTAATTTTTCTATCCTGGTCATTATCATCAACTTATACACAAAGTTGTGATAGCATCAACCAATTCACCAAATTATTGAATAAAAATTGTCATAAAAAATAAATGTTTATTTAATGTTTTTTTTTAAATTATATGAAAAAGAAATTTTAAAGTAATTTATTCATATTTTTTGTTTTAAATATTTCTCTTAAATATTGATTCAAATATTTCTTTTGTAAAATTTTATTATATTTGCATAATAATCGTGATCTTGAGAACTTGAAGTCAAGTATTGTCTCAAGATTGCATTTCAATTTATTATTTTGCATTTCTTCAAAAACATTTTGTTAAAAATAGATATCCATAAAAATAAGTAAATTAATTAATTTATAATTCAAATTAATTTTAATATAATATTTACAAATTCATATTAGAATTCATAAAGAAATTTGATTATTGATGGTTCTTTTATGGAAGTAGTTTATGTTGACGTAAATCTTTTTTAAAAATATAACATTATTATTTTTAATAAATTTGCATTTTAGATATTCTTATTCTTGAATATTGAAAGTACCTTTCATTCTTAACATTCGGGTCGTTTTACTTTCTTTTTTATGTCTACTTGAGATTTTATACCATTTTTTCATTTTATATATTGCTTTAATTTAACTGATGTCCGTCCACGAACGATAAAAACAAATGTCAAAATAATTTATAATTTATTTTAATAAAAATTTTAATAAAAACAGAAAAGGCAAAATACAAATAATTGTTGGTGTCATTAATTTAACTTTATAAGTTTGAGTTTGCAAGGTTATTTAGACAGCAAATTTATTTAGTAAACTGAAAATTGTAGAATATATAAAAAATGATGAAAATTAAATAAACTTAAAAAAAATTATCTTGTTAGAAAAAGTATCAAAGTAATATTCTTTTATTATGAATGCATCATAATTTGTCTTAATTTTGTTTGTTTCAAAATGTTGCAATGGACAAAGTGAAGTTCCATCATATGAAAACATTAAAATTGTTATGAATATTACAATTATTTATTTAACTCTTTGGATTAAACAAGTCTCTTTTAGAGACAATTATTTGGAGGATATATATTTCAAACTCCAACCGAATTAAGACAACTGAAAATTTTCCTTTTTTTCTTGCAGTAAATAATAATTATAATCTTACTATTATATAATAATTTATTTATATGTCGATTTATGGACATGAATTTGAATTTGTAGTTTTAATTGAAAATAATTTATCTTTTTTATTATTAAAATAATTATTACCTTTATGTCTTCATATCTGTGCCTATATCTTCACATTTATATGATAAATTAAAATTTTCATGAATTTTATTTTTTTGCAATTAAAAGAGAAACATCAACACGAAACTCAATCAAACATAAATTCGGACGTATCAATAATTTACATAATTTACATTATTGAAGAAACGTCGATTTTTACAAATAATAACAGATTTTAAATAATTTATTTGATTTTATATTCATTTGCAAAAAAATTATTAAATACAGTTTTCTCTCATTAAATTCCAATTAATTTCGATGAAATCAGATGCATCAACAATGATTATGCTTTTTACCAAAAGTAGCACAATATGTTTTGAGTAAGATGATTTTATTAAATTAAAAGAATTTTAGAGAACAAATTCAGAATATTAAATGGAAAAAAATTAAAAAAATTATTATGAATACTTTAACATATATTCACTGTCTGTTTTACCTTAAAATCTCGCAAACAATTTTTTACAACTTTTAATTGTCCGATTGAGCTGAAGTTTTGTGCAGTTGCGTTACCCGATGATAACACATGAATGAATTAAAAGATTTACTATCTAAATCAGGGGTGAGCAAACTTTTTAATCAACGGGCCATTTTAAATTTTAAATTTGACACATAAAGTATCACTTATAAATAATTTACGAATCTTTATTTATAATGAACATTACAATAAAAAACATAAGATTTTGAAAAAAAGTAAAAAATTTATGAACAATTCATAATGTAAAATAAAATCAATCCAGAGAAGAACTGAAAAACTTTTATTTGAAATTTTTAATGGTAAATTTGGCACTGTTTTAGCTTTATAATCGTGCATCAATTGTCATTTTTGATTAATTTCATGATTGAAAATAATTCTTCGTAAAGATACGCACTTCCGAAAAGAGACATCAATTGCTTTGCATTTTTCGTCAAAAGCGGTAATTTCTTAGGGCTCATATAATATTTATAAAAAATTACAATATTTACTGAGAAAAATACATTTTCTAAATCGTTATTATTTTGCATATCAATCACTTCCATTTATAAGTCTACGGGAATTGTATCCTCATCGACATTAAGTTTCGAGGAAAACATTTTCATGCAAACCGATATCTTCTCAGCTTTGAACATTTTGAACCGTAATTGAAATTCATTGATGTTTATATGTTTATATATTGTACATATTTTTCAGAAGTAGTAACGTACTCTTTTTCTAAAATGAGACTTATTATTCACCAGAAGATGCTAACTCCGCAATTGTAATTTGCGCCCAAAGCCCAGAATTGTATCAGTCAAATTGCGAATAAACTATTCTTTTCCTTTTTTTGATTTTTATAACGGTTGAACTTTAACACACTTATTCAGTGAAATTATGTAAGGCATAAGAGTGATAAGAGAAAATCAATACAAAAAATTGAATTTTAGATATTCTTGGAGGGCTGCATAAACATTTTTAACGGGCCACAAGCGGCCCGCGAGCCACGTATTGCACACCCCTGATCAAAATGATTATTCACAAATAAATTATTTCTTTTTTGCGAAAAACATTTTTTGGATTTCCCCTAATATGTTTATAAATTAAACATAAAAAATAGAATCAAATTTGAATTTTATTTTAATATTTGTCATAACAGTTTGTATTTTTATATTTTTTTTGTAATAAATATATTTTTTGACTCTATTAATTAGAGTTTATTTGGTTATATATTTATCAAGAGGCATTTTCCATAAAATTTATTTATTTTCGTGATCCGGGGTAGCCTATTCTTTCTCAAGATGGAAAAAACTTTTTGGTGGTATCAGATGTGGAAATAGTGTTTCAACAAACAAAGCTATACAAATCATTAATTGATAACAAGTTATTCGATCAAAAATTTTCGAAACTGGCTGAATATTTTTAAATTCAGTTTGGTTGATTCGCATTGAAAACACAGACAAAAATGCTTTGCTTAACATGAAGGTCATTTTACCACCCCAGCTGGCCACAACGGACAACTTCAAATCTAGACTCCAAATCGATTAAATTATTGAAAATTGAGTTAGATTCACCTGAACTCCAGAAATCAGAGCACCTATTACAAAATCTAATTCCAAATAAGACTTTGACTTTCAAAATAACCACAAAATTCCGTTTAGGGAAAATTTCAGTTGATCTTCGTTGTCTCCATGGTTTTGCAACGAAAAATCAATGAAATTATATAAGTGTGTTTTTCAATACTTTACTTGTTTAAATTATTTTTATTAATAAATTTAAAATAAATAATCTAAATAATTTGTTTTATTTTAAATTCTAATGGTTTCTAAAATATTTTTTTTACATTTCACTAAAAATTAATAGAAACAATTACTCTTTTCAAAAAATTCTTTTGATGTTTTCCACTACGTGGCTTCAATCACACTTGGTTTTGTTTAAAGAAAAATAGACAATTTATTTCTAATTATATTATTAATTATTTCAGTTTTAATATTTAAGGAGAATTAATAAACAGTTTTATTAGTTACATTAGTCAAATACTCAAATACTTTAGTCAAACACTCCATTATGAACATTATGCGAGCATTAAGCACTGGGTATTTAAAAGTATCCCACAAAAATTACAATTATCATTATTTCATTTATTTATTTTAATATTTCTTTTTCTTCTTATTTTTGTATTCAATCCTTTTGTTCTCACTAACAAGATAAAGTAATTTCAATAAAATATTTATTTAAAAGATAAATGCTTGCAATAATTTCTGGGTACTTTTTCTGTCATTAATGCTAGAGTACCCTTTCTCATAAATATAAGAAGCAATTCTAAATCAAATATTTGTATCAATAATTCATTCAAGAATAAATGAGAAAATTTAAGATGTGCATCAATTAATTTGTGCATAGAAATTGAAAAGAAATTATTGAAATACATCATGACCCATTAATTAACTTTCTCTCGCAAATAATGACGTACTCTGATATTGTATGGTTACAAATGCAAAAGTCTAAACTATGGTAGCTTAAAACGTCGTTTAACCCAAGCATTTTAAGAATATACAATCGCTTTTTTGAAAAGCCTATGATTTTTTGAAGAATTCAAGGCGTGGTAAATCTGATTTCTAAGATCATCGAAGAAGTAATCGACTCGCAAATTTTAACGATGAGCGTTTATGTGTCTTTATTGATGCTTTTTCCCATCTGACATCACCAGCACCAGCTAAAATGCCTACTAAAGGGTCGCTTCAATTTGCTGAAGGAAAATTTCGTACAGTTTAGAAATGGTTCTTGTTCACGAACATGTCTCGCACCTAACAATTTCAATGGATTCGTGATGAGATTGTACACATCCGACAGGAATTGACTGATATTAAATATTTTCGTGACAACACCTGACCACTAGTTACAAATCTCACTCGTGAAAAGCTTTAAAGCTATAGTACTCGTCAGAACTGGTCTCAACATACTACCACTATTTTGAACCAATGCAGAACATTTTAAAGACTGCTAGTAAATCAAAAAATTAAATTTTTTATATCCATTCTTTATGCAGACAGACCTCTACTTTGCCAACAAATTTTCTAAAATTTAAAAAATTTTAATTAAAAAAACACAATAAAAATTAATTAATTATTATTTATAATAAAAAAATTTAAAAAAATAATGCAATTTTTTATTAAAACCAAGAACGCCATTAATATCAAATTTTATTGTCGCAATATATTTTGTAAACGGATTCAGGAGCTTGGACGATTGGGTAATGGGAGTAATATTGCAGGACATATGAAGGGTTGTAAAACAAATAATTTTAAAATATTGTGCAGTAATTTTAAAAATTATTGGAAAAGAGTTACTTGTGAAGCATTATTGATTAAATCACTTAATCCGTCCATTAATGTCCAAACAAGTCTCTCTTTCAATTTGTTGAAAATATTTAATTAGTTATTACGCAAAATGTTTGCATAATCATCAATTTGCGATATATAAGACAGCGAAATTGTTGTTAATTCAGCCTGAAGATGGTGGAAAATCCACCCAAATATATTGCGACAATAAAATTTGATTTTAATGGCGTTCTTGGTTTTAATAAAAAAAGCCTTCTTTTAAAGCCTTCAAAAATAGGTTTCTAAATTCCATATATATATATATATATATATATAGAAAATAAGCTAATAAAAGAATGTAAAAAAAACATTTGCATCTGATTATGAATTGAAAAAAAGTATGAAATATATTTTTAAATAAACTTGTTGTATTTTATAACAAAGTAATGTATGATCTACCCCGTTATGAAAAGCGGGTGTTCGAAAATAACAGCAAGGAAAGTAAATTATTTTTAGTAAAAGATGTATGAAAGCTGCTTTCTAAACCCAATAACCTCTTAGGCTCCAATTAATAATTTCAATATATATAAATATATATGAAAAATCATATTTTAAATAAAGTGCTTTATACTTCATACATTGATCATCTTCGGTCTTATTTATTTGTTTTGAAAAAATTTGTAATTGCAAATGGAAAATTATGTAGCAGAAATGCAAATTCATCAACGATGTTTATACTAGGAAAATCGATAATAACAATAGATGCAAAATTTTCAATTTCTAAATATTTTTATAGAAAATGGACTGAATTATTACTTCTAACATTTGTTTAAATTAAAAATAATAATGTTCCTTAATTCAGATGATATAAAGACTTCTAATAAAACAAGGAATTTATATAAGAACAAATGTTATGTGATTCTTGTTGTTAACTTCTTTTTATTTTAAAATCTGTGTTAAGATTTTCTCTGTTACATTTAGTTTTAAAAATGATTGTACGAAATAAATTAAGAAAAAGATAGTTAATATGTAAAAAAGCTTTTCACAGACAAATTATGACACAATTAGGAAACATCGGAACATTTTAAATGCAATTTAAAAGGTTGAAGAGTGTGAAAGCACAGTGACAACCTAATTTTAACTGAGATTATATTAATGATTTGGCGTCATAATATACAATTAACAAGTACCATAGTAAAGGAAATATAATGAATAACCATATTTACTTTTTTCAACGATATGATTCACTTGAAAAATTGTGTATTCTAAACCAATTTATCTAAACATAAAATTTAATGAAGTTGTGATTTCAAGATTCTCTTAGTATCTATATCTATCAACTATTGTGTTAAATATGTTATAATCTGATTTTTGATCTTATAAAGAACACTAATACTGTTTTTAACATTATTATTATTATTAAAATTCGAATAGGACAACTATCAAGAAAACTTTCATCAGCTAACATCGAATCAAATTGATAAGATTTTAGAATGAATTGTTAAAAATAATTATTCAAACAAAGATTTCCATTTTATACGACTAAATTAATTTTATTGATTTCATTTTTCAACTCCATAATTATTCGATTTAACGATTTCGTGTTAAATTTTACTTAAAAATTATTTTAATAATTTTTATTTTCCAAACTTTTCCAAATCTCTTAAGCTGTTTACCTTAATAGAAATTATTAAAAATACAACTGTTATAAGATTAATTTAAAACATTACATCAAAGATATTAAGATTTTTATTCATTAAAATAAGCATAACAGATGTTCTTCCCTGAAATTCTAAAGTGGTCTCGATTTCTCTTTAGCTTCTTGCTTAGTGCACATGAGCAGAATTTTTCCTTTATCATTTTTATACATTGGTACAAGCAATCTAGTTTAAATTCCTTCAGTTTCAAAAAAAATATGTTTAATATTTTGGCATTCATCGTACATGAATCATGGACCTCAAAGAAATCCCTCTCATTAAGCTCGTTAATATTTGTGTTCTCTCTTGAAACAGGAACAACATATTTATCTAGATAAATTATGATAGCATTCTATCTGTTAAAAACACTTCTAAAGCTAAAACTCTCTGTAGAAAGAATTTGTTGTGGAATATGTGTGATATTTTTTCCTGGAAACATACTATTAATTTTAATGTGTTATTATTGTCAAACGATGGTGTTTTCTAAAAAGTAGACAATGGTAACTTTCGTTATTTGCACTTAAAAATCATTTACTATTTTCAAAATTATTTAGATTGAATCATGGATTTGAATTTATTAGAAAATCTAAGATGCTATTTTCCGAATCGAAATATATTTCCGAATTGTCTTACGTATTTTTAGTAAAATTTTATATAAAAACGAAAAACGTGTTTGTGAGGAATATTTTCAATGTTTGATGTTTTGTGTTTGAATGTGTATGTTGATTTTGAATTGTGTCTCTCCTACCCAGATGGATGATTAATATTTTAATTCTTATTATCTTAAAATATGTAATGTTTAAATTTATTTCTAATTTAAAATAATTGTAAAATTTTAAATAAGTTTATTAATTTTATTTAAATTTTAAAATAAATAAATTGAATTAATATTTTTTTAAATTATTAATAATCATTTAAATTTTAACTAATAACATTTTGAAATATTTTTTTGAAATATATTTTGTGAAATATTTTAACAATTTATGTAAATCTACATTTGCTCAGATAATAAGATTAAAGTCATTAAATAATTAGTTAGAATGCAATCGTACGAAAGCTTTATAAATATTGTCTTAAGGATAACCAAACTTGTAATATCAATAAAAATATTAAGTCATATTGGTGTTCTTATTATTGTTTTTCTGCATTCATTACATTTAAACGATTTAAATATGAACTCATAAATACTGATCAACCATTTAAAATCAACCACTTAATACTCAATTTTATAGAGTTTCTCATCCCTATTCGACATTGTCATACTGTTTTCTGATACTTTTATTTTGCTTTTATTTTTTATTTTTATTTGCTATCTAAATCTTGAGATATATTATTCTAAAAATTAGTTTTGTGTTAGTTTAATGTAAATTTATATATATATATATATATATATAATGTTGAGTCTTGTGAAAGTAAGTTTAAAATTTTGAAAATATTATTTGATTCAAATTTTTAACTCGTACATCTGAAAGACAAATTGTTATGTAAAAGAGCTTGAATGAGGCATCTTCAAAAGTCACAATTTTTAGGTTTTAATATTTTGCAAAGTATATTTATGAGACAAATCTATATTTATAGTTGATTGTGGTCAACAAAATCAGCCAATATTATCAAAAATAAACAGTCATTGACATTTTCATTATTGATGCAAACCCAAGTCTCATCATTTATTTCCGAAAGCTATCGTCCCGAGTTCATTTGTAAATCACATAATAAATCTGGTTTGCAACAAATTATAGGTTCAATCAATTTATGATTATAAAATTTTTCATTAATGGTAGAAAGTTCACAAATATCGTTGTCTAAGACTGACTTGTTCATTTTTAAACTCTTCTTTCAAGAAATAAATTGTTTTTTTTTGAGCTGGACAATATATCAAAGAGTTTTAGATCATGATTGTAATGAAATAGATATAAAAAAAAACAGATATAATTTCTTCTTCCATTAACGTTGTAGAATAATTAGATAACAGACAAGAGTAATGTTTATTGATAACACAATTGACATCAGGATGTTAATGAACATAATTAATCATCAAATCAATCAATGTCAATGAGTATTTTTCTGGTCAAATACAAATGAATGTTACCGAAATTGTCACATAAAATTTGATGTACCAATGCCGATTTCCCTGTTTAGTCTATTACAACATTAGTCTAGTGAACTCGCAATGCAAGCGGTTTAGGGGCTGGTAGTTTGATGGAAATTCGACGGCTAGAGTGCCATGTGAGCGAATTACCAGTACCGGCTCAACCAGAAATCCCGACCAATGAATAGTGATCCGGTTGGATTCGTCACAGAAAACAATGGGAAAATCAGCCTATAGATTTTCCCCATGTGACTAAAATCAGTGTACTTCGACTGAACCAGAATACTCAAGCACTGGAATGCAACAAAAGAATTATATTACTTCAGCAAATGATGTAAAATCATGCTCGGTTTGTTGGCAATTATCGAATATTTCTTTGACTTCTTCTTTTAAAGTTTTATTACTAGGATTTCATAACTTCAAACATCCGAATAATTGTTGTCACATGTAATTTCTTCTCATTGTCGCGTGGATCACGATGGACATCGTGAATTTTGATACATTAATTACTGTAGGCATAATCCTAATGCCTAAATCTTAATATCAGACAAATATACTTTAATTTTAAAAATGCAATAATTAAAATAAAATATATTTGTTTAAATAAACAGAATTTCATAAAAATAAACATTTGGTAAAAAGCGTTATTTTGATTATTTTTAATTATGGATCAAAGTGACTACACTGGTGTCAGAAAAGTGACTGAGTCCAGTCAGTTTCAAAAAATATGTTTAATATTTTGGCATTCATCATGAATCATGGACCTCAAAGAAATCCCTCTTGAACGGAATTGTACTGCACTATTAGACGATTTGTTCCGTATTAGCTTGAATCTGATGAACTAAATAGTCCACCGATGATTACGTGTCTGGAAAATTTTCTTTACGTAGATATTCGACGAAGCCAAATTCGCAATTATTTCTGATTCGGATTTTAATAATTTTTGATTGATTGATCGATCCTTTTCGATTTTTAATTATTGCCCTTGGGATATTTAAAAGATAATTAATTGGGTGGATTTTCTTTTCTTTTTTTAGAAAAAAATAAAATTATCTTTCATTCATAAGTCCTCTATTTTCCTTCCTCTATGCGGACTATTTCGGTTGACGTAGAATCATTTTCAAAATACAAAATAAATAAATAAACTGGGGTTGAATAATGGCACAACAAAAAAATAGCAGATGCGTGTGGTTTATTAACTGTTACATTGGCATAAAGATTGAATAAATAAAAAATAACAAAAAGAAAAGTATGTACAATGATATAGTTCGTTCAGTATACCGTTGATAAATGCAATTGTCACAATGATCACCGTGTCACTACTGATGTCAGTCAAAAATCGATGTCCGAAACAATGGTGATTAATGGAAAACATATAACTTCATGTTTAAAACAAATTTTAATGGATATTAATTTTTTAATTAAATTTTGTCTAAAAAGTCAATGTGACTGAAATATAAACCTTCAAAAGGTGTATCGTCAAGGGTATTGTAAAATCTATTTATTTTAAATTTATCTTACTTCTTGATAATAGAAGTAATTTGACCAGATTTTGTTGTGTTTCCTAATCTCATTTCTATTTTGGTGAGCCACATAAAAGTTTTCAGGGTTTTTAATCCTTAGACCGAAATATGAATATATTCTTTAATTTGTAAACTTTTTTATTATTTCATCTTTTATTTGAGTTATACATTGTTCAATATTTATATTGTAATGAATTTCAATACATACTGATATTGTTACTGTACTATAAAACGTCATAGTGGGCCTCCCATCTCTTTCGAATGGTATTGAGCCTCTAGGCTCTTTAGAGGGTCCACCCAAACTAAAGAATCACTAGCAGCCCCCCGATAGGCCTCATACGGGGTCGGATAGTTTCGGTCTCCGAGATCTTTTCGGCTTCCCTGTGAGAAATGACCACCCATGGGTTGTATAGCCATGGTTCTGCATACCTTTGGCTGTATTCGTGGACTTTGTACAGCCGCAAAAGGGACATCTGAACTCCCCCCTTGCAGTTAGATCTGCAATCCTAAA
>MQRK01243743.1:2435-26308 GCA_001938485.1 Girardia tigrina
GGAGCGTCACCCTGCGCCCGCTCTCGCACCAATGCGAGTTTTATGATGAATTATTGTCAAAAAGACTTAGATTAATCTTACTATCGCGTTCCCAACAAAACAGTGTGATAATTTGTAACTATTTTGTGTAAAAAAAACCAAAGATAAGGCGGTTAAAGAACATGCTCAAATGCTAATTTATAGGTTGATTAGTACCTGGTAAATTGGTTCAATATCATGATACATCCTATGTTACAATAATTTAACACTAATGCGACCCACTATAAAAACGTTTGCCCATCCCTACATTACATCAAAAAATTTTTTGTATTGAAGAAAAAAAGTTTCTTCGTTTCCAATAGTTTTTAAAAAAAAGATTAAAAACATTCAAGAAAGAAACTCAATACCTTATCGCAAACTTCGATGTCACACTTATTATCAACAAGTAATTTGACGACCATATCATCACCTTTATTACATGCTGTATGAATTGGTGTGAAGTTGTGCTAAGTTCGATAAAGACATTCTAAAAAAAATCTAAAATAAAAAAACGGTTTTTACTTCACCAATAGCATTTATATCGCATTTATTCTCTATTAATATTTTAATAACATCAAGCCGACCAGTTTCACAAGCTAAATGAAGGGGTCTCATATTTTTCTAAAGGAATAAATTTTAAAAAATACAGCAATAATGAAACATTACTTTTTCCATAACTTCCAAATTACATTTATTTTCTATTAAAATTTGTATTACTTCAATATGACCCATAAAGCATGCGATGTGTATTGGGCGATAATTATCCTAGGTATGTATAAATGAATTGGGTTATAATTTAAACGACATACTTTACCACAAGCTTCAATGTCACATTTATTTCTAATTAGAAAGTTGACAACTTCTTTATGGATTGGTTGCAAAGAATCCTTAACATTTCCTGTTATTCTTCAACATAAACCAAGATACTTACTTTATCTTTTAGTTTCACATCTAAGTTGTTTTCAACAAGCAGCTTCACAATATCGATGAACCCGAGCGCACATGCAAAATGAAGTATGGGAAAATATGGCTTTATAATATTTTAAATTTGTTTCAATAATATAAAATCAAACTTGATTGCACTTGATAATGTTACACTTATTATCAATTAAAAGTTTTACGATTTCGTAATTACCATTTATAAGAGCATAATGTAATGGTTGGTATTTGTTCTATGTATCAATATTCAACTGCAATATTTAAAACAAAATAATTACTTTATCAAACATAGAGATATTGCATTTATTATCCAAAAGCAATTTGACAACTTCTACGTGATTGTAAGCGCATGCAAGATGGATTGGTTGAACCTTTTTATCCTAATACAAATTATTTAAAATACAATAGTCACATTACATAAAAACCCATCAAATTTTACCACAAAGTTCGGATAAAATAAAGTTTAAAAAGATTTTAAACCAATTATAACGAAGCTATCGGTTATGGCGAAGATTGTTTTCGGACCTAAAGATTTCGCTATTATTAACAACATCACAATTTGAGTGTAAACATTTATTAAAATCACAAACATTTTCACTAGCAATTTCTGCGGGAATCGTCATTCTTGATTAAGATGTTTTTTGTATATATATATATTCAAATCTTAAAATTAATTAATGGGACAAGCTTAATATTAACTTTTAATTTCTCAAAATTTTATTGGATAAAATTGCATTATGTAATTATTTAAATAAACATTAGTTTTTAAAATATATTAAATTCAATAAGTTAAAATCGTTTACTAAAAATATTATTACAATTTATAATTATAAAACTTTTAATTAATTAGTATTTAAACATTAATCTCATTAGATCTAAATAATTAATCAATAACATATCAATCCCATCTGAGTAGGAGAGTCACCAATCTAAACAGCATACAAACAACAAACTTACAACATTCCGAATTTTCTCTCACAGCTACTACTTTTCAAAAGATTAATCATTATATTTCAGTATAAATTATTATTAATTTAGATACTTCTACCGTCCGAATCAGGCCAAACTAATAGCGACATAATAACTCCATATTAATTGATCTGGCCAAAAGACCAATAATCAAAAGACTGAATTCCAAAACACATAAAAAAGATAAAAATATGCGCTAATTCATGTAAATAGTCTAATAAAAGCTTTTTTGGTAATTGTTTACTACGGAAATTATTCTTATATTATTTAAATGATTCTTAAGTTGAAATAATGCTTCACCACGAATGAAACCCTATATAAAATTTTTATTTTGCTAATGTAGAATTACAGTGCACCTCTACTCCTTTCCGGTATTAAGCCTGAGGCTTTATAGGAGGCCTGGAACGCTGATGGTTCTCAACGGCACTCCCCATATGTAAGGATCCATGCCTTAGCTCCGCCGGTTAACCGATTTCATTGCAGCAGCGTTCACCAGGATTGATTCATCCTGGATATTTACGTAACAATCCAACCATCGACCACGAGGTCACTACTCCTCACAGCCTTCACACCCAGATTATATAGCTAAATCTAATTGATGGATTGCTGGTCCATCACTAAATGCAATATATTGCCGGCTGTTCCACAATAATTCGGCTAGCTTATCAGACACTTTAGCCTAGATACGGAGTCGAACCCATTCTAGTTTCTCAGGGACACTACGTAGAAGTATGCCTGCCTGGCCGCACAGTTGATCCCTGAGAATTACAGTAAAATATCCAACACCCGACTGTCCATGTCTAATTCTCCATCTATGATGCCCAGCTTCTACCGTGGTTTGAGTTTGAAAAATCCGTCGATTTCGAAAAAAATAATGCAGATGCTCAAATAAATGTACCATAAAGTAATTTTTGTATTATCCATCTACAAATATAATTTTATCCATACTAATTTACCAGCATTTTTTGCGGTAATTTCGATTTCAAATTGTCGAGATGTCAGACTTCTCATGATGAAGAAACACTAAAGTAAAAATATTCATTAGCAATATACAAGGAAAATCTCTCTAAAGGTTACACTCACTAAAAGAGACATTCACATAGTTATTCGTGATAATTCGTATTTGAAAGATCAGAAATTGACATTTCTAAAACTTTTATTTAATATAACAAAATAACATATTTCTTAAACAATTTTTTTTGGAATAAATTTCCGAGGAACACTTTTTATTTTTTTCTCGCACAAACCATTTATATTAACATGGCAAGAAAGTTTTTTCCGTTACTCTCCACTTCTAAATAAGAAAGAAAATTACTATTTTAATGCTATTTTTTGTTAATTCATGTTTATAAATATTTTTTGGCAAAAAAATCAATCGATATATATATTAATTTGTGTCATATGATCACTTTTCATATTGCATTTAAAAGGTTGTCGGTAAAAATGGAGTTTTCAAAATCTAACAGTCGATTCTATGCATACGTTGAGTGGAAAAATGGAACGACTGCAGCTGAAACCTATTGAAAGTTGTTCAATGTCTTCTCTGATGATTGCCCAACGGAACGCACAATAAGAAACTGGTTCTCTGATTTTACCTCAGGCAAGCGGCTATCGTTGGACGATCACCCACGAAGTGAACGTCCTTCAGCAACAACAACTGATGATTTGATTGAAAAAGTTAAGAACATAATTGAGCAGGATGAAAGAATGTCTTTAAGACACATAAGTGAAATGCTTGATGTCAACAAAGAACCATTAAGGACAATCCTCCATGAAAATTTTGAACAGGAAAAAGATTTTGAGCATCTGGGTGCCTTATCAACTGACTGATGATCACAAACGACAATGTATTGAATCCTCAAGAAATTTTTGCAACTTGTGCAACAATATGGGAAAGAATACTTGATGAAACGATGGATAATAGTTGATGAAACGTGGATATAATTTTCCCCTACATTATGGAGATCAGACTTACTAGTATGGTTAAGTGGAGATGATCCTCGACCACGTGCTGTTCAAAACAAAAAATTTGGACGAAGAACAATGCTTATTTTGGCATTCACAGCTGATGGTAAGTTTCACATCGAAGTAACAAAATCTGCTGAGGCTATCAATTCTGAATTATAAATATATAGATAAATAATTTAATATTTCATTTACTTTTAATTTTACAAATATATAACTTCATAATTTATTAAAGTTGATATTTTAAATTATTTATTTCAAATTAAAAACCTATCTAAAAATTTGTAATCAAATTATTTTATTTCAAACTTTATAACATATATTTTATTCTAAACTTCTTAATTTTATTTTGATTTTCAAGTCTTTTTATCAAATTTAATAACCATTTTTTTAAAATAATTTTATAATAAATCTCCATTTTTTTAAATTTAAAAATTTATATTAACTTATTTTATTTTAATCGCAAAATTATTATATTTAAATTTATGATATCCTTTTTATTGTTTTTGAATTTTTTTTAGATTTAATTCAAAAATTAATACGAGTTCCCCAAAATCCTCACACCAATAAAGGGTGAAACCTTCAGCAAGACATAAATAATACCGTTCATTTTATTAAGAGGAAATCCTCTATAAAGGAAACACACGTATAGGGTTCAGAGCGGTAAAAGGATAATTTGAAGGCACCAAATTCTCACAATGCACTTTCTGTAAAGATCACCTTTTTATTTTTATACTGCCATGAATTTTGTACATGACTTTAATGTAACTTGATAGTCTTTGTGACTCTAAGCTACCCTCTCATATCAATAATTATTTTCATATTATCAGAAAAAAAGTGTAGGCAAACTAAAATAATCATGTAGAAGTTACTTGCCTTGTAAAAAGCAAATGAATATTTCGAGGCAGGCGAGTACGAAGGGGGATTAGAAGGATAAATCCCCCCATCCCGAAAAGTTTGAATCATGATTTTAATTACATAATAATAACATCAAATGTTTAAAAATTTAAAGTGTTAACTATAATTAAGATTTTGCAAATTAAAAAATCCCCCCCCCCCGAAAAAATTGAATTGTGATCTTAATTACATTTAAGTCTTAACTGAAGATTAATAAGAATAAGTTAAAATGCCTAAGTTTTGAAGGTGAACTATCCAAAATAATTAATATTTTACAAATTAAAAAAATCCCCACCGAAAAAAATTGAATTTTGATCTTAATTACATAAAAGTTTTTTTAACTGAATATTTTAGACACTGTAGCGAAGATCCCCAAAAGACATATGCTTCCATAATTATTCTATAAATGTTTGTGATTTTGTTTCTAATAAAAGTTTTTTAATGTGGTATTTTGATGGTAATATAAATTTCAACAGTTTAATAATAAATAATTTTAATTTTTCTAAATTTAAAAATCAAAATAACAGATTATATTGCGTAATATTATATCCCCCCGAAATATTTTTCTGTTTCGTGTTATAAATAATTATAATGAATATAATAAAAATTCAATTTAGAATACTTTTAACAATTAAGCGTGTGATGAATGTTTTGAATTGTGTATTGATATTGTGCATGTTGTATGTGGATTCGGATTGTGCCTCTCCTACACAGATGGATGATTGGTATTTTCTTTGATTCTTACTAATTAAAAATAATTTAATTTAATTTTAAAGTAAAAAGATTTAAAATAATTTTTCAATGTATTATTTATTTTTCAATGTAATTTAAAATTTTAATATATTAAATTAATATGTACATTTTTAAAAATGTTTAGATTTAATTTTAACCAATTAGATTCTTTATAATTAATAATTTTTATTAAAAGATTTTCATTTATTGAAAAAAATAGTATTAATTTAGAAATATATTGAATAAGAAAAATGTCAAATAGTGAATGCGCTTGTGATAATAATAAATGTTATAACACTCATCTTGGTGTTGTTAATAAAGCGCCTTTCAATAATCCTTCTTATTTCCCGATTGGCATTCAATGAACATGTAAACATTTTAAAAATGGTAATTACTCATGAGGAAATTGAAAAATTTACCAAGAAAGCAAAATCATTTCGACATGACATAATACGTTGACAAAAACTGTAAAAATATTTCAATGTACTGAATTCTTTATCTGCTGCGTGCACTCAAATCTGTTTTTGTGATGCAGATAGGACCACACAAAACAGGTTTGACTGTATTGTGAAGTGAACCCATGCACTTGTTACACGTTATAAAACAATATTTTTTTAATATATAAAAAATTCGTTTTTTAAAGTTTTCGTTTCACTAAAAAAATTAATTTGTATTTATCGACATGTTTTGCTTATTTATATTTAACATTTACTTAAATATTTTTGAAACATTGTAGTTTTATTTATTTATATATTGTGTATTATTGTTTAATATATATACTTTTTCGCTAGAGTTAATGTCACATTTATTTTCTAAGAGCAGTTTCGCAGCATCAACACAACCCTTGATGCAAGCATGGTGAAGTGGTCCATAACCATCCTACATCAATCATTTAAAAATAGCACACTCAACAGAATAGAATACTTCATCAAGGGTCTCAATATCACATTTCGAATCTATTAATAATCTAAGAATATCGATAGAACCGATAGCCAGATGTATTGCTCTTTTACCTTTCTAAATAAATAATTATAACATTGTTTATAATCAAATTTAATACTTTTCCGCCAATTTCGATATTACAACCTGCTTCCAATAATAATTTTGCAATTTCCGAATCACCTCTAATACAAGCCAGATGAATTGGAGCATAATTTTCCTAAAACGTCTTTTATCAAATTTGTTACAAATATTAAAGCTGGAAAATACCTTACAAAGCACGTCCAAATCGCATTTATATTCCGTCAACAACTTGATGATTTCAATGTGACCTTGCAAGCAAGCCATATGGATTACTCGACAATCGCTCTAGAATATTAATGCTTATCATCTCTAGTATACTTAAAAATCTACGTCGGTGCACGCTTCCACATGACATCCTTGTTCTAACAACAACTTCGTAATTTCATTATGACCACATATACAAGCTAAATGGATTGGCCGCCAGTTATTCTACAATCATAAAGTTGTTATTCATTAATATTAAAATTAATTACTTTATCTAATGCTTCGATATTGCAGTGATTTTCAATTAACAAACGAGCTATTCTTAAATGACCATTTTTACAAGCAAAATGGAAAGGCGTCCAACCATCCTTAAGTTTAAAATTAAAACAAAAAAGATCAAATTAGTGTTAAAACACTTTATCGCATGCTTCAATGTTGCAATTGTTTTCTATTAATAATTTAACAATATCAAAATGACCTCTTTCGCAAGCAATGTGAATCGGACACATATTACCCTATAATCGGTAATGTTTAATTATCAAATATAGTGAAGGATGTACTTGTTCTGGTGGTTTAAGATGACAAATGTCTTCCACTGTTGATTCATCCAATGGTGGAAAGGGATTTTCAAATTTAAAATTTTCAAAAACATTTTTCCTCTTAAAGAAAAACTTTATTGTATTATTAAAATGATAAATAGAAAACTCACTTCATCTGATTCATCGTCGTTGATAATTTTCTTCAGCTGTAACCTTAAGGCTTCCTCAAGGTCGTTGTTATCAATGAAATCCTCTTCCTATATTGAAAAAATTTAATCTTTCAACAAAGTAGCAAAATATAAAAGACATACGTTTTCATCACAATCAAATTTTAGAAGTTCCGCCAACTCGGATCTCAAGTCAAACAAATTTTTATTTTCCAAAGAACTTGTTGATTCTAAATTTTCCTTTTTTTAATATTAATATTGTTGAAGGAAAGTAAAGCCTGTTACCTTGTCAAACATGGCATCACCACCGGTTATAAGCTTTAATATTACGTCTAAATCATTATCACTTATGCCATCATCCATTGTTACGCCTTCCTAAAAAGAACTACAACCTTTTTCAGTTATGGAAAGTCAATTACTTCACCACAAGCATCAATGTTACAGTGGTTTTCTATCAATAATTTCACTGTTTCTTTTAAGCCTTTATCACATGCCAAATGTATAGGTCTAAAATTGTCCTATGAATTACATGACCTTTGGTCTGAGAACATATGAAAAAGAATACCTTTTCACATGCGTCAATGTTGCAATTGTTTTCGATTAGAAGTTTAATTATTTCGTTATAACCATTATCACAAGCAAAATGAATTGGTTGCCAGTCATTCTGTTAAAAAATATTATTTTTTTTACTTGTAAAAAATAAAATACGTCATCACATGCTCCCAGAAGACATTTATTTTTTATTAATAATTTGACAATCTCAATGTAACCTTTATCGCATGCATAATGAATCGGTCGTCTTCCTTTCTACATAAAAGATTTATTGCAATTAATCGAATCTATATAGCAATACTTCATCGTAAGCTTCAATTTTACATTTATTCTTCAACAGCAATTGCACAATGTCAACAAATCCATAAAAACATGCGATATGAATTGGTCTAATTTTTTTCTAAAAGGAATATTCAGTGCATTTTTGTACAGTTAAAACATACATGTCGACAAGCTTCAATGTTGCATTTTTTTCCAAGGAGAAATTCCACAATTTTCGTGTGACCATTTTCGCATGCCACGTGAATTGGTTTACCAAGTCGTTTCTAAAGATAAATAAAATTACTTTTTACTTTAAAAGACAAAATTACAGCAAGATTATGAAATCCTTCACTGATTGCAGTTTTGGGTATTATATAAAGAATTGTGGTAGATTATGTAGTTAACATATCCGTTTATATATGTAAAATTAATGATTTGCCAAATCACGCAAATCACTAATTTTACTACAAAAAAATAATAACGATGTGGAGTTAATCCAGATTAATCCAAAAATGAGGACTAAAATTGGATTAATCTGATCTTTGTATAAAACCAAAAATGAACAATAATAAAAAAATAGACAAGAACACTTTTAATTTTGAATAACATAAACATACATGGAATCTGGTTAAATCGTCGCTGAGTCAGTATTTTCTTTAATGTCAATTTTAATTTATCGATTTTTCGAATCGTACATTAATAATGTTCAGTCAATATCATTTTCTGTTGTAGCTTCTTTTCCTTGCTTAGAGATTTTTAGTTTACCAATAAATGCCTTCTTCTTGTAAGTAGACCGAGATTTCAATTCAATTGGTTCATATGTGACAGCTAGAGCTGAATTTGTGATATGGCCATTCATAACAATCCAGTAATAATTTATTGCAACTATGTTTATTTAATAATTTGAATTTTAGCTGTTTTCATGTATATTTTTTTTAAAAAAAATAATAAAATAAAAATAACAAAACAACGACCTGACAAGCGTGTACCGGAAACATAATAAAGATACATAAAAAATGTACGCACCACAACAAAAAAAACATGCACATTCCAAATAAGTAAAAGAAAAGACATACCAACGCAAAAGCCACAAACAACATCCGTTTACAAAGATGAGGCATCACAACAAAAAAATGAGCATTCGGTGATAGCATCAACAATAAAAAACTCACAAATCAAACACGAACGAGTTACCAAAAACACTCGAAAACAAACACAAAAACAAACACTCGAACATGCAAATAAAATAATCACGCAGTGTCAGTAAGTAGGGCACTACAATATACGAGTAGAATCGCGGCTTCAAGATGAAAGGTTTTTAACTCAATGAATTATCAGAAAAACAAGTTGCAAAAAGTCAAAAACCAAGACGACTTCAACATTCGTGAAAGCTTATGTTAGCATAAATAAACTAAATTAACTTGTGCATAAGAATGTATATTCTAAATCCTTCATTGAAAAATTTATGAGACAATAGATAAATGAATAAAGAATTCAATGGAAAAGATGAATTAAGACCTGAAAATGTATCTAATGGAGATTCAAATATTGGATTTACTTTAACTGTTCATATTCAGACATATTTAAAAAAATTTAAATCTTGTATTTTAAAATCAATTGATCATAAAACTGTGAATTTAAAATCATATCGAAATCTCACAAAACTGAAAGTAAGTTTAATAATAAAACTCCAACTCCTTCGATATTTTGCTCCAATCTTGTTTATCAATTTTCTTGTAATGGGTTTAAAATGCCATTAGTTCAATTTATTTGAAATCGAGAGATAATAACCGCAACAATGAAACTCAAAAATCTCCAAAATGGTCCCGTTAACTTTGAAACTTCAGTATTCAGAGGGAGCTCAGGAATTTAAAAAGCTATTATTAAAGAACATCCCTCGTAGGTTTTATTAACATCAATATGAGTTTCGAAACATTTATTAATATCACAAGTAGGGTGCATCACGGTCCATAGACAAAAAATTAATTGCCTAGATTTAAGCTGTCTGGGTTTCCATGGTGTTTGGTTGTGCATAAAGAGAAAAAGTGACAAATATTTTACAGTTTTAAAGATATTTAGGGGTCCCACAGTGGCAATGAACTTCGCAATATATAAAATCTAACAACAATTTTTATTATTAAAGTGAAAAACAAGTTTTTACTACTACACTCACAGTTATAGGTTCAAAAATGGTACAAATACAGCTTCAGCTAACATATACTGCTGTCACAGTTCATGTGATGAGTAGAACTGGTTACTGTTCAGCTTAATAACACGAAATTATATAGAAAGTAAGTTAACAGCCAACGGTAAAGAATGCCATTTGAGACTGTTTACATTAAGTGAGCAATGTCATTAGTGCATCAGTCTTCACCATGTAAATGAGTGTTCTTATTAGTTCTTCTGGACTCTCAAATTTGGATTTTTGCTACGGTCCAATTCCATAACTCAAAGAATGTTTTGATAGTGTGTATCTGAACGTGCTGCGACAACAAAATCGGTTGACAGTTTAACTCCACGTTCTGCAGCATCATTGATGACATTCACTATTTTCACATTCTCTGCACTGCTCGGATAAGCTTCACTAGTTTCCCACTGAGCAATGGGAAGCTGAAGGAAGACACTGTTAATCTGCAGACGGTGTATGGTAAACCAGGAGTCAGTACCAACAAGATCACACAGTCGTATTGACACAGTGACAGCTGCTGGAAACGGTGGCTTACCCCATCCAGAGCCAAAGCGGTTCTGAGGAGCTAAACATTCATTTGCTGGCTTCACCTTAAGCATAGCGTCAGCCAGAGCTTATCGCTCTGTCAGCGGCACTTGACTGCTGAATAGGGCAAGTGGTAACATTTCAGCTGTAAGGTACCACTGATGTCGACTGAAAGCCCGTACTGCAGATGCTGAGATATCCTTATTCACCAGCTGATACTGTAGTAGGCGCTTGAACAACTGTAGATCGTTCCATGGCGCATCAACAGCATTCTTGCAAGTGAGCCACCACATGCAATACACATGAGTTATGAAAGTTGAAAATTCACGAATCTTTGTCATCTGATTCCCGAAAGTGATTATTCCTGATGGAAGCTGTTCAATGACTTTCTCATCTAGTGCAAACTTCAAGCTGTAGATCAACTTTACCATCTGGCTTTATGCAATGCACCTGGACGACGGTAGTGCAATTCATCATCAGCCGCACCAAGGAAGACTAATGACAAGTCTTTGAACTCACAATAGTCATCCCGAACAAACTGACTAACTCCAGCAATACAAGCAAGTGTATCAGCTTTCATCACTGCCAGCAGTTCTTGTGCCTCAGAACTGTAATCAATGGACTGAAATATGCCTGCCTGTTCTGAAGTTTAGCTGGTTGTGAACCCTGGCATGTCAACAATTTTTCAAATTTCTGATCGATGCTTTTATTCTTAAGGAGACGCTTTAATATATCTTTTAATTCGGTTTCATTCTTCATCCGTAACGGTTTACTATTTTCTTTTAAACTTAATTTACTGAATTTATCTGTTCCTAATATGTCATTCATTTTGCTTATGTAATCTGATTTGTTAAGTATGACAAGGCCGTTACCTTTATCAAATTTTGTAATAATTATGTCCTTCTTTTTTCATTAATGTTATTATTAATGTTATTTACATTAATAACAATAAGAAAATTAAACATAATGAAGAAAAAACATTAAAGGATTTAAGGAAAAAGAAGGACACAATTATTACAAAATTTTGGTAAAGGTAACGGCCTCGTCATACTTAACAAATCAGATTACATAAGTAAAATAATTTACTCATAATTTAACACCACAATTTTTTTATTACTATCAGCAATTCACATATTTAAACAAATTCTTTTTGATTCAATTATTTCGCCCAAAATGAATCTATTAGATTTTTTTCGATTAAATTTTGAAAATTTGCTAAATTTTAAATTTCAAAATAATTTTTAAATTTTCTACGAAACTTTATCATAAAAACTAATTAATTTAAATTTCCTATAAGCCCTTTATTAAAAAAATTATTTCTTAAAATATTAATCCATTAATTATACATTTTAAAATTTATTTAAACTTATTTCATAACGTTTATTAAAATATATCAATTGTTATAACTGCAAGCATATTTTAAATAAGTTTATTTTTATGATATTTTTACTTTACATTTTATTTTACATATTTTTAAATTTTCAAATTAAAAAAATAATAAATTATTTTGGCGAAATGTAAATTTAAACTAACCCCTCATAATTTATATTATATTTTCTAATAATTCATTCTCATATAAAATAAATTATGAAAAATATTACGTCCGTTTTTTCAAGAAATTCCTCCTTGAAATTTGCGCGCACATTTTCTAAATCGCCTGTTTTAACAAAATCGAGAAACAAATCGAAACTGTTTCAAAATTATTATTAATTATAATACGATTTAATGTATAATTTACTTCATTAAGACAGAGATTATTAATTATTGAATTATTTGAATTATTTGTTGGTATACAAATAGACAATTTAAACAAAATGTTATAAACTATAAGGATGTATAAAACACGCACTGTGGAGTCATTTCGTAAGAAAGTAATAAGTTTCTATTAAATATTTACATTTAATCATTAATAATTTATTGGGATGATGGTTAATTTATTTTATATTTTTTTATTAATTTAATAAGGTGTCATTGGAAAACCTGAAAATTTATGAAAATTAAATTATTTTTTATTAATTATATTTACAAAACAATAAATTAATATCGTGAGGAATATTTCTAAGGATATATTACAAGCTGTACTTTGCTTTTAAGGTTTTTAGAGTCACCTCTCCTATCCAGATGGACAAAAAAGATTAAAGCCAGTAATTTATAAATTGATCTATCCTTAAAAACGTAAAAATAAATAATTTATGAAATTGTTTTAATATTAAAATAAATTAAAAATATATCCAAAGGGTCGTTTCTGGTTCCCTAAATAGATTATTCTATTAAACATTTGAAAAAAAGAGTAAAATTGCGATTATCTCTTATTGTTTGATTAATGAATTGCAAATCGAGTTTATGTTTTGTAATTTCATTTTCCATTCAGAATTTACTTTCTTGAAATGATCAAATTATATTGCCAACAATTTTATTAATTTCTTTTTATAAATTTATATGGGGTTTCCACTTCACAATTCCTCATTTATTATATTCAAATAAAAAATATGAAAATACCAACATCCAAATTTATTTAAATTCATTCTCTCTTTCGATAAGCAATACTGATTTTATCCTAAATCATCATGTGGTGCTCCGTTCAAACGATTGAGAAAAAAACTAATTAAATTTTTTAAAATTAAAAAATAGTTTTTAATTTTAGGAAAATTTGTTTCAATAAATTAAAAAATGTGTAATTTTGGAAATATGAAATATATGTCTTTCGTAATCCGTTTTTTTAACTTGGTGTTTGTAATCTTGATATATTTACAATGAATGGAAAACTTTTTAACTGTGAACCACCCAACAAATGATTAACAGAATATCCGCTCCACTTGCTGAACCGATCCGACAGAGGGCAATGCCGGCACCTCTCCACGCGCGGTACACTATCCTTACGCGTTGCTCCATCAACGAGACCATCCGGTGTTGTGAGAGCGGATCGAGAGGACCGCCCACGGTTTCAAGCGGAACCCACCGCTCCACGTTTGACGATGCACGACGGAGAACTGTCGAGAACTGGCAGCAGTAACGACCTGAAGCAACCTACCGACAGACGGGCTCTCGACATGCGGGAATCATCACCAACAGCGAAGGGATCGGTTGCTCTTTTCTGCTGGTGAATCTCCGCACAAATAAGATGTGCCGGCCGTACCATCTCGATCCGATGGCGGTCCAATCACATCACAACAACGGATTTTTTTGCGATTCATTTTAATATTAATTCTTGCTTATTTTTTTGTTAAATTTCTGATTTTAATTATCGTTAAAAAATTTACTACACAAAAATAATTAATTTAATTAATCATATTATGCCTAGGTTCAATCAACCATTTAAAATTTCTCGACCAACATAATAATGTTTTATTAAGGATTTCTTTTCGGAAAATCAAATTTCTGATTGTTATAAAAATTTTAAAGGTAGAAAAGATGATATCTGTTTATTAATTATACCCCGAATAGTTATCACTTCACAATATAATACAATATTTGGCTTATTTACGGTTCTTGTTGTTTTATAAAAAATATAATATAATTATCAAATATAATATGGAAGTTTTTAATGCAATAATTCTTTTAACAAGGTTATTCAAAATAATAAAGCCTTTGATTATAAAAATATTCTAGTTGTATTAATATTATATTTATGTTTAATTGAATTTAAATTAAGATTATATTGATGATATATTGTCTTTATATTGGTGTTGTAAAAAATTGTTATTATGTATTAATAGTTTATTGATGTTATATTTTATATGTATGTTGTATTATAAAATTATAATTAAAGTATAACATAATAGATAATATATATATTATAAAAGCCCAAGTCACTCACTGCTTCACTAACGCTGACGTAATAATTAATTACACTTCGTTATTTATTGTTTTGTGTAACTAGAAATATTAACTATGATGATTAAGTGTGGAAATTGCAATGAATGTTCAGTTCAATTCGAATAATGTTAATTTAGTTTATCATTAGTTTTTCAAATTACAACAAGTGATTGATTACAAAATCATTTCAAAAATTTACCTTACAGCGTTAGTGAGGCAGTGAGTGACTTGGGCTTTTATAATATAAAAAAAATTGAACCCCCGGCAAGAGAGGGCCGCGAAGCGGGCCGAGTGCGCTAGTTAATAAAATAATAAAGGTAATTCCTTTAATTGAAGATTTTCCATATCGTTGCTTAAAGAATAAAGTCAGAAAAAGCGAGACCACCATGTTCAATGATCTCTTTCTACGTTGTTCAATCTTTCCGTGATGGTAACGTATGTATGGTAACGGAAACCACTCCATATTCACATTTGTCTTTGGACCAAAATAATTTGTAAATTAATTCAACGATTCACTTAAAAATACATTATTTTGTTTTCCTTTATTATTTTATGAATCCGCTGCCTTCTTATGTACTGAAATAATATTTATCTCACATTTAATTCATTTAAGTGAATAATTCATTTTATTAATCATTTTTTTAATAACAAAAATCTTTTTATCGATTAATTTAATTTAATTATAATTATTTGATTTGGATATTTTTTAATAAATTTTCTACAAGAACGTTGAAGTCTATATTTACATAATATTATATATTAATTCAATATCATGCTAGCATATAAGCCACATAGATTTCATGTTCTTTTACTTCAGTTTTCATGTAGTTTTACTTCAGAAACGGATTCATTTAAAATTATATATTGTAAATTATACCGGAAAAATCAAGAGGTTCCAGGAATACATCATATTTATTCACAGAAATCTGATACATAAGTCATAAAATAGGTAAAAATCAGTTACCTTTATTAACTTTAATTATAAATAAAAAAATGTGACTAACAATTACACAATAATTGATAAGCTTTAACGCGAATGAAAATTTTTTATTAAAAACAAAATTGATCCATTAACCCCTTTACCGTGTGTCACGAGTGAACTCGTCATATGAAATCTTAGGCTTAACCGTACATCACAAGTTAACTCGTCTTCAGATAAATCTTTATTTATTATGATTATAATTTATGCATAGTGTAGTTTGTGTAGATTAATAACTAGGACAACATAACAAATCAAATAATGAAAGAAAACAATTACACACTTTCCAAAAAAAAAATTTTTTTCCACGGTAAAGGGGTTATAAAATGTATTTCAATAGAATAAAGCGTCATCTTCAGGTCACTGATTAATAATCAATTCACCTGTATATAAATACAAAAATAATGATTGTGTAATCGATTGCGTGAAATCACGCTAATTAAAAATTCTCAATAAGCTGGTTAAGATTGCAGATTGAACATTGATTTCAGGGCCTTCCATAATAATACTTCCATAATAAATACTTCCATAAAATGAGGTGTCAGACAAGGCTGCCCTACCTCAATGCTGTTGTTTAGTATATGAATCGATCCTGTACTTACAACACTTCAAGAAAACGAGCAATTTGGAATCCACACAGAAGCAGGGAGATTCATCTGTCTTGCGCACGCGTCATTAATTGTACAGAAAAACAAGTGTTTGCAAAAGATGGTGGATTGAGCAACGGAAATTGTTTCTTGGACTTCGATGAAGTTCAAATCCGGTAAATGCGGTTGCTTATCTGTACCTTCTTTGTCTGATAATATAACCATCAACAACATACAAATACCAATAGTTCACGACGAAGAAGGCTACCACTGAATGAAAGTTGATTTGAATTGATTCAATTGAACAAAGACAATCTTTGGAGATGGAACTTTTGACAAAGTGCCACAAATGTTTAATCAACTGTATACCGGGCACGTCAAGGTTAACAACTCATATCCAAATCGTAGTTATATATTATTACAGAAAAAATATGGATACTTATTATAGAATGTTAGAAATTATGAAAATGTTGGTCTCAAATCTGCTGCTACAGAAAGATTTTGAGAAGGCTAACATAAATGCATGATAATCAGCATGATAACGCAAGACCGCATACAAGTTTGACCACTCGCCAGAAACTCTTATCACTGGGTTGGGAGGTTTCGCCGCACCCACCGTATTCTCCAGACTTGGCCCCATCGGATTTTCACTTATTTAGATCACTGCAGAATTCCTTAAACAGATAAACATTCGCCAGTGATGATGACATCAAATCGTTCCTAGACGGCTTTTTTGCTGACAAAGACAAAGGTTTTATGAATCAGGAATAATGAAGCTACCGGAAAGGTGGAAGAAAGTGATTGAAAATAATGGACAGCATATCGTGTAAAAATATTTGTGCATCCATGTCATTTTTTGATAATGAATATTTTAGTAAAAAACACAATGACTTTTTGGCCAACCTATATAATTGCTTAAAAAACTTTTGATTTTAAATATTTCCTTACTTTAGAAATTCTTAATAAAAAGTAATTGTTTCAAAAATTTTAAGAGTGAGCCTGTCCTTCACAGTAGTCTCATATTATAAATTTACACTATACATTTCATTTTGTTTATTATTTATTTAAAATTTTTTTTAAAAAATCTTTTACTGATTTTTCCTCTATAAAATACATTGACTTTATTTAATGTAAGCTTCTTTAGATTTTTTGTTTTATATAAATATTAAATTTTTGTTAAAATTTAAAATTAAATAAATTATAAAGTATTTTAACAAACATTTAATTGCGGATCGTTGTTCTTAAAATCCGTTTCCTGATAATTTATGCTATTTATTTGAATATTCATTTGTAGATTACATATATTTTACGGATGTTACTTTTGACTGCAGATTTATTCAACTAATAAATAAACTCATGTAATGCATTTATTTTAATATTTCTATTTATTATATTTCAAATTTATAATAACAAAGATGTACCATTAAAATCAGAAAAGTTTATAAATGACTTCAGTATAATTATTGGCAACACAAAATAAAACTTGAAAGAAGCTTGTTATTGTTCACACTGCATTTATATTTTTAAATTCTTAAAATTTTGCTGTTAAATAAAAGCTTCTGTTTTTGAAGATGGTACTTGAAAAAAAGTTAAGCACCTTCTTTTGATGACTGACTGTTGACGTCAAAAAGACTATTCAAACTTATGGTTGTATTGTTTAAGTTGTTTAATAATTTACGTAAATTTATAAACGCCGATGAAGATTTTAGGAAACCTCGAAAAATATCCTGCGATCACATTTTCAGAAAATCTTTAATTATTATTAGGGTATGGAATTTAATGACGTTAAAAATCAAAAAAATGACAATATTTTATTTCCTCTCTTTCCGGGTGAGATATTATTTTGTTCTTCCCTTCTACCAATAGAGTCACCACCGTCACCAATCCGCCGCAGTCACACTACTGCGCCACCTACTCTGTTATCAATGATTATTATTTTTATTATTATTATCATCACTCTATTATCAATGATTATTATTATTATTATTATTATTAATAATAATAATAATAATAATAATAATAATAATAATAATAATAATAATCATTTATAACAGAGTGGGTGGCGCAGTAGTGTGACTGTGGCGACTCTATTGGCAGAGGGGAAGAACAAAATAATATCTCACCCGGAAAGAGAGGAAATAAAATAGAGTCATTTTTTTTGATTTTTAAGGTCAATAAATTCCGTGCCCTAATTATTATATATTTTTCAATAGTATCAGATCAGCATTCCCCTGATTTTCAATGTGTATCATCATAATTTGTAACTTATAATATTTATTAATTCCCCGTAATAGGCAAATGTTTCATTCCTCATTTAACTTCACTGAGTAATTCGTACATTGGGAAGCCCGAATATACTTTATCCAAGTTTATCGAAGGATAGCCTGTATCGAATCACAGAAATAACGAATATTATGACTTGTTATAAGTATAAATATATTAAAATCAATGCAAATATTATTTTTTATTTTAAAATTCTTTAATTGAAAAATTCCAAAAATTAACCGCTTTTTAATCTAAATCGTATTACACTTAGAAAAACGAAAAAAAATCTCTGAATATACATATTACTAATTAAACTGTAAATAAAATTTTTAAAAAAGCTTTTCGAATATATGTATAAAAATTAAGGGGTAATGAATTTCCGATTCTGATTACGAATTTTAATACACATTGTGGGTTTCAGTACTTCTAGTAATTGATGCCCAGATAAAACATTACCCCTTAATTTTTATTTATTAAATGGCCCTCAACTTCTTATTTTGACAAGACAAAGGATTCCCTTTGTCTCGGGAGTGCAGAACCTTTGTCTTCTAACAAACTTTGGGAATGCTCACTAATAGGGGTATATGGATGACAATATGTCTCTCCAATGTAAGAATATTGACATTCATGACAAATTTATTTTTTAAAAAAACATACTAAGTGTTATCCATATTAATATATATTTCCATAAAATACAATAAAATTTCTTACAATTAAAATTTGTGCTAAAATACAATATTAAAACGAATCAGAAGTTTATAAAATTAATCTGGATTCCTATTATAATTTTACACACACACACACACACACACACACATATATATATATATATATATATATATATATATCACTATAATTTTTATAATTTACTGAATTATAGAACATAAAAGACATATAGACAATCATATTCAGAATAAAACTTGGAACTGATATAAATATTATAATTTTATGTTAAATAATAAGGGTTATTACCAAATTAAAAAAATTTTTTTAAGAAATATTAGAAAGAAACATTAGTAAGTAAAATGCTTCTGATCGATCCGAAGGATCTGCTTGAAGCATTTTATTAACGAAAGTTTCCATATCTTCGGACATTGGTTGACGTGATGTAAAGTCGATTACTCTGTCTGTTTTAATTTTTCGAATAACTTGAGCCTCACTTTTTAATTTGTAATAAGGCCGATGTCCTAAAACAAAGAAATATTTTACTATTTTATTCGTATTATAAATTAGAATTAAAATTTCTTTCCCGGGATTCCAGACTCAATGTTTGTATCTTTAGAAATGCTGCGATACGAAACACTTATTTTTTTGTAACAGTTAGTTTAGAACTATACATAATATTTCCTTAACTGGTTTGTTTCATTTTTTTATTATAAATTTCATCGTTTTTTTTAAATTTAAGTCTAACAGTTGTTCTCTAAATTATCTTTAATACCATTAGATGCGAAACTTAAAGTGACTTTTGGAAGAGGTTAAATAGAAAAATAACAATAACTAATGATGAGCTTTGTAAAACTTTTAAATAAATTTGGAAATCTTTGAATCAGTAAATGAAACAACGGAAATCGACCTTTTACTTAAATTATCTCAAAATAGCCTTTGCTTCAGCGTCAATCGGAAAAGTAAATTCTTCATCAAAATCTTCTAAAATAAACAAAAAGTGAGATATTAACTAGAAAATTGGTCTTTGTCTTCAACTTTTCTTAAATCTGTAGAAAGTATTAATAAACTAAGTTCCTTGTTACATCAGAATAATTATTCTAAATCTTCTTTCGAAAAATTAAAGGAAACAGCGGATAAAATACTGTTTATAGATAACTCTAAAAATCAAAGTTTAGCTTCTCCTTATACTTTTATGAAAGAAAATAAAGTAACATCATATATTAATAGTATACAAAAATGTTACTTAAGTATAACTCATTCTGAAGGATTTGAAATTCTTTAAAAAAAGAATTAAATTTAAAAATTACTTCACTATCTCATAAAATTGAAAATATGTTCAGTAATAAATCTATTACACCTTTAACACTTTGTTCTGATATTGTTTACGAATATAAATGTAATGGGTGCGATGCCACAAACATTAGAGAGACTGCCCGTCATCTCTGTAAACGAATTCAAGAAAATGTTCGAAAAGAGAGTAGGAGTTAGATTGCAGAACAAAAAAATGTAAATGTGATGTTAATTTTGATAATTTCAAAATTCTGTGTAAGCATTGTGATAGTTATTGGGAGAGAGTGTCGTGTGTGAAGCATTGGTAAATAGGTCACATTGTCCTAAAATCAATGTTCAATCGGCAGTCTCAACCAGCTTATTGAGAATTTTTGATTAGCATGATTTCATGCAATCGATAAAACATAATCAACTTTTTCGCATTTATATGTAGATAAATTAAATAATTAGTCAGTGACATGAAGATGACGGTTGATCAGTCGAAATATATTGTTAATAAATATATTTTTGAATGGATTAATTTCGTTTTTAACTAGAAAATTGTCTGTTTTTTAATTCATTCTATTTCAATATTTGTATAGAAATACCTTTATTACTTAGAATATGAAGAATATAAAATTTTAAAAGAAAATTTCCAAAAAAAACTACTCTCTGAATCATGAGGTCTTGTAGTTTATGTGTATACATATCCCAAAGCTCGAATAATATATTTATCTAAAAAAATCTAGGCGTCTTGGGAAGGTAACATATTTAATACCGGAATTCCGGAACAATAAAAAGTTCGAAAAATGGAGAACTCTTTATTAGAAAATTAGTGGACATTTTATTATACAAAATTTTTTTGAATAATATTAAAATTATAAAATCCTTAAACCTAATTATATTAGTCGAGTTTGACTATTTCATGTCAAATATGATTATATATATAATATGATTATATATAAATATATATTATATATATAAATATGATTATGATCATAATTTTTATTTTTTTCACGCAAATGAATTAAAATTTTCGGTTTTAAATGTAATAAGTGAGAATATATTCGGGTTTAAAAAGCACGGTTTGTCATAGAAAACATCGATTCTGTTGGAAGGGTTGTTTTTGAAGCTTGCGGAGTGCTCGAAGTAGATGAATCGTGTTTGATAATCTCAAATTAATTCTATCGGTCGTTAATTAAGACCGCAAGTTTCTGTATCAGTTTATTTACTGAATATTCGTTTTAAGAAATTCCTTTTGATATTACTTGATAAATAAACTCGCTCTTCGCTCAGCGTGTTCTTCGATATCGACGTAAATATTCAGATCCACCGGTGAATTATATCCAAGATGCAATTTTTGATTCTAACGCAAGCTAACGTACAGAGTGTGAAACTGGCTGAACAAACAATCATGTCGGGTTCTTTGAATGAAAAATCTGGGTCAGTAGTTTGGCGGAGGACTGTCCCGAGGAGAAGCGCATATCTGTGGGCCTTCGTGTCTCCAAAACTTCGTTACAAACATTATTTTTAAGAAATAACAATTTAAACAGCAACAAATCAGCACATCTTAATAATGAATGAGCTAATTTATAAACAGTAATCGGAATTTACACTGAGTTTGAAAATGTCAAGAAAGGAGACAAGATTATAAATGGAGTAAAGAACAGAAGAAAAATGAATTGAAAAGAATACTTATTTTTGAAGAATAGTTATTCCGAAGAAGTCTTTTATGCAAAAGTAAGCGACAATATCAAAAGAAAAATCAGATTTACCATAATAATATGTTCCATTTTAATGAAAATTTTTTTTCAAATGATTATTTAAATAACATATAAATAACTGTCCACACAATCATATGGCCCACCATGATCATTAAATTCAATACAAAAATAATAGACACTGTTTTTATAATTTATCTACTTCTTCAAAACTGTTATTAAGTTAACATTGCCAGAGACCATGTCCCTTCCAAGACAGGTGTATTGATTGTAGATGAAAAAAGGAAAAACGAAGAGTAATTTGTAATTTGAAGGAAGCAAGAATGTTAAACGATCAGCAATGTTTTGGTACCGTTTAAGCAAGGCAAATACCAATCGCGCTTTAGTATATGTACCAGAACATTCTTCAGCGCTCAGACGGTTAAATTAGATTTCGAAAATGTTATACAGAAATTCCTACATAACTTTAATTAATTTTAATTAATAATTATCAATAAATTTTCAAAACTTAACTTTTTGGATGAAGAAAAAGATAATACAATTGAGAATTTAAATACTTTTCATTACTTTTTATTTTACTATATTATCTTTTTGTATTGAAATAGAAATTTGTAAACAGTTTTTTAAGCACTGAAAGACAATATATAGTAAAAATATATGTATTAACCGCTTTTTAGTTGACACTTAGAGATCAACCGTTTAAATAAATACTTAAAAGATCACCTGATAGCATAGCAACAACTGTTGCTCCCATCGACCAGATATCTGCCGGGAAACTATACTGTTCTCCATTCAAAATTTCTGGAGCCATGTAATGTGGACTATAATTACCAGTTGTAACCTCAAGCAAACAGTCTCCATTGAAAGGTCCAGGTACTTCAAAGATTGATCGACTAAGACCTAGATCTGCTACCTTAGCATTGTTTTCTTTATCCAATAAAACATTTTCGGCTATTAATGATATCAAAATATTATATTCTTTGAAAAATATTTACGTTTGATATCTCTGTGAATAACCTTGTTCCGATGAAGAAATTCGAGTGCTTCAAGTATTTGTTTGCTCCAAATGATGATCTTGAAATGAGGTATCGGATCAAGACCACTTATTTGTCTATCCAGAGAACCCTTTATCAAGAGGTGTATATTGGTTTTATTTAAATATTTATACTCAAATGTCAAATATTTTTAACAACAGAATCTATTTTATATTTTTAGAAAACAAACATTTATTTTATTGCATAATTTAAATTAAAAAATAAATTATTAATAACTCATCAAATTTGCAAAACAATTCATTTATTTGTTTAAAATGTTCTTATTCCATTCTTTTTATTAGTTTACTTTCTCTCTCTCTATATATATATATCCATGAAATTTAGAAACCTACTCAATCAATTTTCTCCCATCTTTGCACACTAACTCAATCTCGATTACAATAAATGATTATGTGAAAATTTGATCAAAGAAACTTCTTAGGTCTCGAAATAGGAACAAAATGGTCCCTTCTGAGTTCCTGAACAATATTAGCATAAAAAGATCTACTTATAAATTATAAGTAGTTTATATATATATATATATATATATATATATA
>MQRK01243743.1:39567-53902 GCA_001938485.1 Girardia tigrina
ACGCGGTTAAAACCACTAAGTCGTGGTCCGATCCACAATCGAAGCTTGGGTAACTTCGGATGTTTGTCATTCTATTGCATCGGTGTTTCTCTGATAGAAAAAGATCAAGCAATTCTCTCTTTTTGTTCCTGGGTGAGTCCAACTCGTTCTCTGCTTGATTTGTTTCCTGAAGAATGTAACACAATAACACTTCTGTCGCTATTTTAATGATCGCAATCCATAAACTACAACTCTTTCCTTTTCTTGATCGTTCTTCTATGTTAAAACGAGTCTAATTGGTTTCAAAACTAGAGTTCGTATACACAATACAATTTCTTTTCATGCTAGGAAAACACAATACTCTCTTTCATGACTTCTTCAATTCTTCGAAAGCTAATATGTAAAAGTTTGATATTTAATTTAACTTAAACAAATTGACTTTTTTAATTGATTCTTTTTTTAATTTTTCAAAGAAAAATTTTTTTAAAAAGTATTTGAAAATATTTCATCTATACGATCTAGAATTATACAAAATATGCATTCTAATATATATATCCAAATTAATACTAACAATTGAAGCAAAATCTGTGTTCACACCAAATTTCTGAAGACAATTCCAAATATGAGGCAATTTCCTTATTCTAAAATAATTATAACTTATAATAAATAAATAATTTTTTTTAATTTATAAAATAATTTTTTTGAAAGACAACTCATAATCGTTAAAAACTTTTAATTAATCTTTAGATATCAATCCTTATATTGCGAATCATGAATACAGGTACTGACATTCACTTAGCCTTATGTACAATTTATTGAGAAAGTTAAAATATATTTCTCGAAGCTCAGGTATAACAAGCCAACAAAATATCAGTTATGGTGAAAATTGATAAATGAAGATTATATTTATAAAAACGTAATAGAATTTAACCAGTTCTCTTCCTAAAGTTAAATAAAATTGTTAGTTGTATTGAGATTGTGAGGAATATTTTTGAATGGTGTTTATTGTGTGTTGTTTGGTATGTTGTTTTAGGATTGTGTTTCTCCCACCCAGATGGAAGATTGATGTTTAAAAAGGTTTAAACGTTCGGATTATTTGGAAAATTTAAAAATGGAACAACCTTAACTAAATTATATCTTAATCACAAATAATATATTTAAAATATTTTTTAAAAAAATTTAAAAGTATTTTGTAATTTAAACGGCAAATTAAATTGAAATCAGATGTTTAGATATAAAATTTTAATCAATCAAGAATGATCTCCAACTACGAAAGTTTTGTGAGCATTGTCCTGGAGGCGATTCGATTTGTGATGTCAATAAATGTTTTGTAATCTAATTATTGTTCCTAAATTGACATAATCTTTGATTATGTTTGTTTCAAGATTACAATTTATGATTTCACACAAAAGTTTATTAATGAAAATTACACACAAATTCAAACAAATTTCTTCTCGTTAATTCAATTTAATCATTTTAAAAAAATCAATTAATTAGTCAAAGTTTTATTTTGTATAAATTTTTAAACTTTCTCTATTAAAATTTCTATCTGGAATTTACTACTTTTGTTCAAAATTATTAAACCTATTTTAAATATAATTTACAATAAACTTTTTATTTTCAAAATAATTTCTTTAAGAAAATATTTATCTTACTCTAACTTAATTAAAACAATTTCGTGAAAGATTTATTATAATTTAAATCAATTTAATTTCCTTATATCTTATTTTAAAATTTTTACTAAATATTTTCTTTTTTAAACATATATCGGTTTTAATTAATCTAAACTTTTTAACTTTGTTTATTGTAATTATTATCCAGTTTTTTATTTTTTTTAAAAAAATCCTTTTTTTTACATTTTACATTTTAAAACTTTCTTTAATATTTTGTTTCACATAATTGTTTAAATTTTGTTGGTTTTTTTAAAAATGCCGTTTTGTTCTTTTTTAGTTTTATAAACTTTATATGTATTTTATGTTTTACGTAATAATTTCAATTTTGTTAGAATTTTAAATTAAAAATGTTTATTAATTATTTGGCGAATTGAAAATTTTAACAAACTCATAAAAATAATAACAATAATTATAAATTAAAATCACTTGTCAAACGAAATTTTATTTATTTTTTATAATGTTTTATCACAGTACCACAACCAGATTGTTGTCGTCCAAAAAATGGTAAATATAATGAAAACAATCGATAGAGACACTATATTAAGATAATGCTTGCCGTCCGAAAAGTGTTAAATACAATGAAAAAAATGGTTGGTGATAGTGTATTTACAAAATAAGTATGTACAACTAAAACTACCATCTTTTTTATTATTTGATTTTCCAAGATTTCCTTTGCTGCCTCTTTTTCCTGTTCCCTTGATGCTTCATTTTTCGTCTAGTTAGTTTTTAAATATTCAATTTAAAATTTTCAACAAACCTTGTGACGCTGATCGTTGTCCAGTAAAAATTCAACCACGTCAAAGTTTTTGTTTTTACGAGCCAAATCAATTGGTCTCCAGTTAGTCTGTCATAGGATTTATCTAAGATTTCAATAAGTTAATAAACTACTCTTGTAACTGCATCGATGTTACAGTCGTTTTCGACTAATAACTTAACGAGTTCTTTATATCCAAAAGAACACGCCACATGAATCGGTCTTATATAATCCTTTATTTATATTTTAATTTAATTATATATTAAATAATGAAAAATACATCTGCACAAGCTTCAATATTGCATTGATTTTGAATCAGAAGTCGAACGATCTCTAAGTGACCCCCTTGACATGCATAGTGGATAGCCTGAAAACCGTTCTAGAAATATTTTACATTTACAAGAACCATCGAATTGTAAGCAATACCGCGGCAGAGGCATGAATGTCGCAATTATTCATCAACAAAAATCTGGTTATTTCATAATAACCCCTAAAGCAGGCCGCATGGATTGGTCTCAAACCATTCTATTATGATGAATTAACAAAAATTCATTAGGTCTTCATTAATTACAGGATCACAAGCTTCGATGTTGCACTTCCTCTTAACGAGTAACTCTACGAATTCCATGTGACCTTCATAACAAGCTCCATGAATTGGTAATACGTTATTCTAAAATTCTTTTATTTTTTTTATTTTTTTCTACAAATCAAAATATACATAGTTTGGTTCCTCAGTGTCACAGACAGTGTCCAGCAATAACGCTGCCATCCGCGTGTCATTAGTCTCGTTAATGGAGTGAATAAGAGTCCAGCTGTTCTGTATCACTTATTAAATTCAGTATTGCAACTGCTACAAACTTTTATCACGCAATTTTTATTGAGCAGTAGTTTCACAATTTCTCTATGTCCTTTAATGCATGCATAATGAATTGGTTGATTTCCTTTCTAAATACATTATCTTCTATATTTTTGAACAACAGTCATTATACCACAGTGCAAACATTGATGTCGCAATTATTCTCTATCAGTAATTTAACCACATTGATGTGACCATAGAGACAAGCTTCGTGAATTGGGGCACAATTATCCTATAACACTACTACACGATGTCGCTGATGATAAAGTCTTACTTTATCACATGCCAGAAAATTGCACTTTTTTTCGAGAAGAAGTTTGATAATATCCAAGTGACCGCCTTGACAAGCATAATGTATTGGCCGAGCTTTATACTTTATTTATTATTCGAACATGTTTCCAATTTACAATTACTTTATCTTCTGCTTCAATATCACAATTTTTATCAATCAATAATTTCACGATATCAGTATATCCATTGCGACAAGCGTCATGAATTGGTCTGCAGTCCTCCTATACTTTATTATTGAGTCTCCTTTTTCAACAATTAATAAATTACTTCATCTTTTACTTCGAAATTACAATTTTTATCGAGTAATATTTTAACGGCTTCTGCACGCTGAAAGAAGCATGCATAATGAATTGGCCGGAAACCAAACTAAATTGATGATCAATTAATATTTCTTGCGAAGTCGATATTACTTTGTCTTTAGCTTCAATATTGCATTCTTTGTCAACGAGTAATTTTATGACTTTTTGGTTTCCATTGACAACGGCGATATGAATTGGTCGATTTCCATTCTAGATGTGAAATCACAGGAATAAATCATCACATAAATAAACTACTTTATCGCATGCTTCGATTTTACAGTTTTTCTCCAACAAAATATTCAAAATGTCTACTTCTCCATAGAAACATGCTAAATGAATTGGTCGCCATTTGTTCTACAAAGAATCAATTCTATACATTACAAAAGAATAAAGTACAATATTTGATATCTCAATGTTACAATTTCTGTCAATCAATAATTTGACAACGTCAACATGCTTTGATTGATTTGAATCGGGATTTCGATGAAATAATTCCTTTAATTAAAACAAATTTTCATTTAGAATAGTCATAATTTTGTACATTTTTAATAAACATATTGAATATGGTATTCAGGGTTCTTTGTCTTTTAATTTGTCCACCACATATCGCAACGTGAATTGGTCTCCAATCATTCTGAACAATATTTACTAAATGTTTTAATTCTAAATAAAAAGTACTTTGTCTTTTGCTGTGATGTCACATTGATTCTGCAACAGCAGCTTCAGTACTTCCGTTTGACCATTAAGACATGCAAAATGAATTGGTCTCCAATCAAACTATATTAAATATTTTTTTCTTAAAATTCTTATTCATATAAATGTAGATAAACGCAAATAAATCAGAGCCAACTAGCTTTAAAAACCTTGAAGATGTGTGGCTGTAAGATATGAAACATTGCAAAGGTCACGAAAGTCAAGTGCTGCCAACACAGAACGTTCTACAGCAAGATTACTAGTAGCAAATAATAATGATAAAATAATTAATATGTATCCTATAAAACGCGCCATAAGTGATTGACCGCGATAAATACTTGTTTTTTTACAAGCTTTTGTTACGTTTCATTTGTTTGTCTGTCTGGATGCATCAAATCTTGCGATCGAAAATTCACCCACTTACCGTTCACCTAGCGACATGAAACTTTCAGGACTGATGTATTCTAGGTGACAATACACTTTTTCACTGTCACTGCTCATCTACCGTCTTTAGTTTGACCGTAAAAAGTAATTAAAGTGTCGTTCTCATGTTTTCCTCAGTAGTAAGCTCTGAAATTTGCTTCATCTAATACAAATAGAAAGCGGGTTTTCGCCTAGTAGGCTTTGATAATTCAGTCAAAAAATGTGGGAAGTGGGTGAAATAGATACAGAACCGCAAACAAATGACAAATTATAAAAGCTTGTACATCAAAAATTTTTTTTGTTATGATTATTCTGATTTATGGAGTAAAATGTTTTAGATAATAGATGTTATCAATCGAGAATGTTCTGTTGTTCTATTTCCTTTTGTTTTTTGTTTACATGTCTTCATCGGATCACGATATTTTTGACGTCTCGCCTATTCGATTTCTATTGGGACGTGACGGTGTCAAAAAATCAACAGATGTGTCGATTGTTTGACGAATGTTTGATGTTTTGTAATTGAATGCTGTGTGTTGATTAGAGTTTGTTTGATTAATATTTTTATTCTTATTATCCGAAGCTAATTGGAATTTGTGGTAAGTATTTTTAGAGACTTCATGTCCTAATTAATTTAGATATTTCGATAATGATGGAAAATTACGAAAGTTTTGTTAAACTTGTGATAGTAAAAAGGTTGATAAGCAAAAGTGTCGAAAATCATATTAGTGTTCTTAATAGTCAGTGGTTTGAAATTTATAAAACAAGCATTTAAGAAAATGAAAATGTTTAATTAATAATTGTTCGGAATTTAAATTTAAATTCATTTGAATTATATTTTGAACTATTATATAATTATTTATATTTGAATTTTAAATTCCTCTTCTGCCGAGTCAAATTCAAATCGAAATTATTCTTCATTCTCGAAAGGACAAGGAAACAAGGTTGACGATGTAAATATTTTATTTGAATTACAAATTATTTTTCAAAAGACTTACTCTTGAAGTTTTCATTAAAAAAGGTTAATTCAAAGATGAACTTTCCAAACGAATATCATACAAATGGGCCCAGCACAACCAATCCGAGCTCATATCTCTACTGTGCTCCTCTGGTTCCACCGTCCGGTCTTCGATTGTCAACCTGGGGATCAGGGGGAACTATGAGAGTTTTTGAAAACAAGATTTTATTAAAAACATATTTATTTTCCAAATTTATGAAAAAGTATTAAACATGTAATATATGATCTTTTCAAATAAATCTTGGTAAAAAAACAAATCATCGAAATGTTTAACTGATTAGAAGGAAGTTGACGAACAACAAGATGAGCTGGCAAGGAATAAATAATATTTTATTTCCACTTTAATATAGGTTATAAATATAATTAAAATTTAACACGTATTGATGCAAAATATTGTACCTCGTCCCGATCTTCAATGTTGCATTTCTTTTCAATCAGTAACTTTACAATCTCCAAATGACCACCAAAGCACGCCAGATGTATTGGTTTAAGTTTGTTCTTCAATAATTAAGATACATTGAATTTGTAAATATAATACCTGATCACATGCTTCAATGTTCTCATGGTCCTCTAAAAGATGTTTCACTTCTTCTGTATTGCCATCAAACGATGCACGAAGTATTGGAGTCCAGTCTTCCTGTAAATATTACTTATGAGCCTTGTTGAATACATTTGATCTAAATAGACTTGACTGTCGCTTCTCAAAGCAAATATTCTTTCAGCTATTTTTCTAACGTGTTCGACAAACTCGGAATTATTAGGAAATAAAGTTTCTTTCTATTTGTATACAACTGATATTTGTATCCTTTTATAAAATATTTACTAACATTTCTTTGATCTTCGTTACCATTTGAATTCGCCATAATATTTATGATCAATCTGATCTGAAAATCTTTTCTGAAAATATAAATATAATATCGTAATAAAATTGATCAATTTATTTCTATTCATTTTAATTTTACAAAGTTTTTATTATTCAAGAATGGCTTTTCCCAATCTCCATCACTTGTGTGATTGTTGATCCGATCCAGAAACTTTTGAACACTTCCGGTATAATATTTGACCCTTTTTAAGTACCTTTTTTATGAATCTGAATACTTGCTTAGAGTTTTTAAATAATAATGAGACTGCTAAACTATTTTACCAACAAAATATCATAAAATACGTTTCTTTGTATGTATAAATAATCTTTTAATAGACAGAATCATTCTTCCTCATTATAATTGTGATGCTGAAAATTTAAAAATTCTTATAATCTTTCGTTTTGTGAGTCTGCAAGAAGCAGCAGTAAAGACTTATACATCCTTCTTGCCTTTTGTAACTTGTATCACATCTAGCAGACAATTCTTTGAAATATTTTGACAAAACTTTATTATTGTAAAAATATTTTTATGGTAACCACTTTGGTTTATTGAGGTACAACTGGAGTGGTTAGGTAGATTTTAAAATATAATTTTTTATTTAAAATTTAAATAACAAGCTAAAATAAGTAGCAAATATGAAAATATAGATTAAATTACACACACACACACACACACACATATATATATATATATATATATATATATATACATATATACTTACCAAAATAGATTTAATTCAACAAAAATAAATTCAAAGATTTGTTCATCGATTATTTTGATGTAAATAATCTGTTTAAACAAATAATTAGTATCGTTTTTATTCAATTATAATTTTTATATTTATTTTATATTATTTTTTTTGATTTAAATTTTTTATTTAAAAGTTTCACTTTTTACAGTTGGAAATTATTATACGACGATATGAATATTATTTTTGGTTATTATATTTTATACTTTTGACCGAAATAAAATGTTTAAAAAATTGTTTAAATAATAATTATATTTGATTTTTAATTTATTATGTAATTATTAAAGTAACTATTTTATGATTATCTTGATATTGGACGTGGGTAAAGAAAACAAGACACTGCAACTACATTCTGTCCATCGTGGGTAACTCCCTTATTGTGAGAATATTTCTCTATATTATGTAAAGAAAAACATTAAAAAATCAATGATTTTATAATCATTATTTAAAATTTTAAAGATATATAAAATTAAAATAAAAACTCTTTTTAAAAAATCATTCAGTCATTAAAAATATTAATTAACGACAACAATAGTAAATTTCACTATTGTTCTTCTATCCTGAATATATAATTAATACATTTTTCCCTCGTTTCTTATAATGTTGTTTTTATTCTTTAATAACCAAATAATTTATCTTCCATTTTCAATTAAAATTTTTCGTTTAAAAAATGATCACAGATCCGACGGAATTTCGTGGCTACTGCACTGCGTTTTCAGTGGGGGTCAACGGGTCGGAGGAAAACTGTAGTAATTCTCATCATGGTTGCCGTTGAAATTCTAATGGAACAGAACGACTATCGAACGAGATTCCAGAGTCGTCCACACAGATGCTCGAGATTAGAATCGCTGAGACTGAGAGAAAACTCAATGTCTTGGATGACATCAACAATGGGAAAAAGTGATTGAAAATAATTGACATCATATCGTGTAATAATATACCATTTTTCAATAAAAAGAACTATTTACAAGTAATGTAGACATTTGGCAAACCCATAATCTATACATATACAAATTTTCATATACAACTTAAAAAGTTCTTAGAAAAATTATATTTTCGAACTCACAGAAGAGCTTAACGTTGATCTCTCAACCGTCGCTCGGGACTTGAAGCAAATTGGAAAGTCGAAAAAGCTAGATAAAAGGGTGCCTCACGAATTGAACAAAAGTCTAAAAATCGTTGTTTTGAGGTATCTTCCGCGCTTCTTCTGTGCTACAAGAACGAACCGCTTACCGATTGGATTGTAACGTATGATGAGAAATGGATTCTCTACGACAATCGGCGACATTCAGTACAATTGTTGGACCACGATGTGGCTCCTCACCACTTTCGGAAACCAAAACTCCACCGAAAGAAGTTATGGTGACTGTTTGATGCTCTGCAGCCAGTCTCATCCATCACAGCTTTCTGAATACTAGTGAAACTATCGCCACAGAAAAGTACTGCCAACAAATCAACAAAATACATCATGGGCTTTGACTTATGTGCTCAAGATTGGTTAATATGACGTGTCAGATTCTCCTCCACGACAACGCCCGGCTACACATCGCAAAACAAAAAGCTAAACGAATTAGGCTACGAAACTTTGCCTCATCTACCCTACTCACCGGACCTCTCGCCCATCTATTACCATTTTTTCAATCATCTTGACAACTTCCTTCTGGAAAAATGCATCAAAAACAAAGACGACGCCAAAGACATCTTTAACGTTTTCATCGCATCTAGAACTCAGGAGTTCTACACTAGGGGTATCACTAAACTTGTTTCTCGTTGGAAAAAAATTGATTCTGATGGTTTTGTTAGGAATTAAAAATGCTATGAAAATTTTTGAAAGAAGGTTATATTAAATATGTACAAATTAAAATTTTTATATAATTAAATATGTAACGTCTGAAAAAATAAAATTACTAAAATTAAGAAGATCAATTAAATTGCTAATAATAAAAATTTTTTTGAGAGTTTTTAATATAATACAAAAAGTAAAATGTATAATTTTTATGTGGAACGATTGAAAAAAAATAATAAATTTAAATGAAACGATTAAATATTTTAAAATGTTATCGTAATTTAAAATTGATTTATAAAAGTAATGAAAAAAATCAAATAAGAATATTTATAAGTATTTTTATTTATATCGGTTTAAGATTTATAAAACAAATTGTTTCTCAAAAAAAATAATAAGTTTGTTTAAATATTAGATTTAAACATTGTTGGGTGTGGTATAATAAAAGTTTTGATGACCGAAATATCTCATAGTAATAATTCCGACGATGTCCCAAGAACCTCTAATAGTTTTTATTTCGATTAATAAAGTTTATTCTGTGCTGAGTTACATTTGTTTAAAGTTTAGGTTCAAAAGTCTGCATTGCTTTTACAACAAACAAATAATAACAAATAATTATTTTTAAATATTATTAATATTGTAAATTAATACCAAATTTTATCGTCTTCACGTATGTTGGAAATGGTTGCAACATGAATTTAAGAATTCATTTTCAAACAAAATTTTCAGCATTTTTCTTAACTAATAAATTATCCGCCGATCTTTATTTTCAAATAATTTTTCAAATAATCAAAATCATATTTAATCATGATGTTTCAATTCGTTGCTGCTTTACTTTACCACTAAATTATTCTTCATTTTCTGACAACAACCACTGCGATTCTTGTAGTATCATTTGAAAATTTTCTGTTAAAATGATGTTCACTATTGTAAAAAAGGTAGACTTTCTGATTTTCATGGCATCGGTTAGACCAGTCTCTCGACGTTAGAGAATTTTGTCTCTAGATTCAACTAATCTCATTATCCATTGCATTATGATTAAAACAAAACGAAAATCGATATCACTCAAAACCATGATCAATCTCATAGTGAGAGCAACGTCATTTCCCCCGACAGTCATTGAAGGTTTTATTTAATTTTGTGTAGAATTTCAGTATAATTGCTATGTATGATACTGGTAATGTTCAAATTTCCTTGCCATCGATGCTCTAATAACCGTGAAACGTTATCGCCTTCATAAAGTGCTGCAATGCTAGAATGGGAGAGGAATTCTCTAGCATTGCACATTGGTCGAAATACTGCTTCACAATATGAACACTGAAAGTAGCTTTTCCTATCACAAGATAAAGCCAGATTGAAACAGTAAACTTATGTATTTTCCTAAGATATTTCGCCTGTATCTTTGTTTGTACGCCTTCTGACGATCTAGACATTACTCTAGCGCCAGCGTAGCGTTGACTTAGCAGATAATTTATATTCAGTTTGTTTTCTTTTAGTGTTGTCAGTGTTAAAACTGTCAGGGGCTCTGCATCCAAATTTACAGTATTTTTTATCGAAAGTAAAGATTCAAATGCGTTCCCATCCTTAAAATATCAAATTCCAATTGTTATACTTTTTCGATTACATACGTTCTAGGTCCCGTCTTTTATCAAGGTGTAACATGGAATATCAGTGGTGATAATGCCATTCACAATATCTTCTTTGACTTATTCAGCCATCAATCAGATAATATCATTTTTTATTTCCGGTGACAAGTAGTTGACATTCTTTGGAATGTTTTAATAGCACTCTGCCAAACAGGTATCCTTTTTAAGTGTCAATTCAAACAGATTTCTAAACAGAGAATGTTCTTTGTTTTCATTACTATAGTAACGTCCTCATAGTACCAGTTCATTAGTAACAAGAAATAGAATGATATCACAAATGGATTGCAAATAGTATCTGTTATCCTCCAGCACTTTATCGTTCAATAGAGTTTTCACTGAAAGTATTTTTTGTTTGCGGTGTTCTTTTTTATGCCATAATATCATAGCTTGTTGATGAACCTCACTGGACTCATGCTTTCTAAATCCTCTCTCATTGTCCATAGCTTCATTCAAATTCACAAAACCTTGGAAAGTAAAAGCTTTTTCCTTGCTTACTTGTAGCTGAAAAACACGGCAGGGATAATATAGTGCAGCATCTCGATCTCCAGAGTACTCCAACAATGGAAATCGTTTTAACCAGTCGTGCTGAAAATTCCGACCGTCTTTGGTTTTAGGATAACTCTTTTCTCTGGATTTGCAGAAGAAAAGAGTGGTATTAAAGAATGATGCAAAATAGGTGATATATCAGAGCTACTTGGTACTTATGACGAAGACGTTGATGCCGCAGATAAAACTGAAGACGTTGTAGCAGGTGGAATGAGTAACTTCGATGTGACTGTTAATGAATTCGCATAATCAATTTATCCATTATGATTGTAAATTTAAATGAAGAAATAAAATTTTGCTTATATTAATTAATTCGAATTAACAAAAATTTGGTAAATTAAAACAAAGGGCAGAATTAATACTTTCTGATAAATTACTAATACTTCAATTCTTTATATTTGTAATCAAATATTTATATAAATTGTTTTTTAAGAAATCAAATTTTTTATATAATTTGTTCACAAAATTATCATGATTAAATTTAAGTTGTTTTTCCATGAAATATATTATAAGTTTTTTATCAATTTTTGCATTATTATGAACTTGAAAATTTTTAATATTACAGATAAGTGTAAATTTTCTTCCTATCTGCTGATCTTTTCGAGAATATTCTCCATATCAAAATTGCGCTCACCGTAAATAGTGTTGATTGAATTTCGATTATCAGAAAATGTAGGTCGAATATTCGGTCAATTGAGCTGTTTTGAAATTGAGCTGTTATAAAATCAAATAAAAATTGAAAATTTGATAAAACGGATTAAATATTTTCATTAGAATTACTGTTTTTTAAACAGATTTTGCAAAATTTCTGACGAAAATTGTCTGAAATTCGTATCTGAGTAGATTTTAGAAATGAAACCCCTTTCCCACTCATACATATACAATGGAATCAATAATTCAGGCCCCAGATGCAGATTTATTTACATAGGGTTGTGTTCTGAGTACGTGCATGTATACACTGCATTATTATTCTTATATTATTTATATTTTGTGGTTGGAATGAATGTGAGTGAAGTGCATTTCTTCTTCTATTACTTCTCTCTCTTTAGTTGTGAATCCCTTTCTATTCCCTTCCTCTCCAGTTATGAGGTTGGTGAATAGACTGAGTGCTGCTTTAAGCGATATTGTGATGGTGTGTTCATGTGTGCAAATTCATAATGTGTCCGATTATTTATGAATTGAACTGATAAAAATTGTGTTTCTCATTGTTTTCTCTAAAAAAGGTCAAGTGAAATTTTTAAAAATAATAAATATGTTAGGTGGCTCAGCCTCCTGGCTCGGTCTGATATGTCAACTAATCCGATCGAAAATTTCTTTGATTTCACCTATGATTGCAATTTTTGTGATTAGGAAATTATATTTTTCGAATTGAATTAAATTTTATGTGATTAAAAACGATATTTTGAAAATTAACCCATTAACAACCAACGTCCCCTTTTTGAGATGCATATTTATATGGCTTTAAAACTATGACCATTGTAAAAACGTTATTTTTCTTTAACTCAGCAGATTAGTTATTACGTATTATAACTATAATATAAAAACAAATGCTAAGCGATAAAAATTTTTAAATTAATTAAAATTAACAAAAGAACAATCAATATTTTTAAAATAAATGTCATGGTAGAATTCCGGAAATTAAAGGGTTAAATCATTCTTGTGATTGAGAACTGTGTCATGCGAATCGAATTGTTCTTGCTATTAAAAACTATATTTTACAATTTGAATTATTCTTGTAGAACGATTTGAAATTTCTTTGAAGAGATTTATAAATAAAAGAATTTTGTGATCGAACTTTGAGTTCTTTTGATTTTGGTCTGATATTAACATTATGTAGTCGGACATTTTCCCGCAAAATCTCGGCTTGTTCTCTTAATTGTCAAGGAAAAAAGGAGACTTTCCTTAAAATATTCGTATATTTCGATTTATTTAATATTTTCAAAGAAACCTTCAGTGTTTTAATGTAAAAAGATGTCTCTATTTAAGTAAGAGTTAACTCGGCCTTCGCGCTGTATTATAAAAAAAGGTATGACGAGTTTATTCGTCTCCTGAAAACAATGTGCTAACGATACAAAAACTTTCAGTTGAGCTAACTGTTGATCCGATTGAACAATATTACTATTAGGAAAAATTCTGAATGTTGTAAGTTTGATGTTTGTATGCTGTTTAGATTGGTGACTCTCCTACTCTAGTGGGATTGGTATATAAATTTTAATAATATTTTTAGTAAATGATTTAACTCATTGAATTTAATATAATGTTTATTTTAAAATTTACTTCATGCATCTTTATCCGATAAATTTTTGAGAAATTTAAAGTTAATATTATTTATATCTCATTCATTAATCAAAGATTTGAATATAGATAAAAAACTATATTTGTTGGGGTACTGAGGGTGATTGAGTTTTTATTAAACAATAGAACAAAACAAGAGATTCTTTTATTAGAATATTTATATTTTATAATTTACAAATGTTACAAGCTTTTGATAATTAATACAAATCTTAAGACCTTACTCTATAAAATGATTTTAGAGATTTTTGATAGTGTGAGAAGAGGACGTGCTCTTGCCCACAATTATTATTTTAAAATGTATATAAGAATATGTTATTAAAATATATAAATGATATAGTTCAGACCTTTTGTGATACCAAATGTTTCACAAGTTGAGATTGTGAGATGCGCTCAAACGTTTCTGTTTTTATAAGACTCCGAGATAATTAATGCAGACTCTGTCTCGTCAAAATATAATTATCTTTCTCTGAC
>MQRK01243747.1:0-11819 GCA_001938485.1 Girardia tigrina
ATTTTATTGCAATTTGGTATTCGACACAATCGTTTGATTTCACTCTCGAGTTGTTGAAAACTTTGAGTGTCGTTTATGTTTATATCGGGATTGAGCCGAGAAATATCATACAGAACAACACGGCATTCTTTAATTAATGAATGGGTTTCGTTAAAACCACTTTCACTTTCTATCAGTGAATCCGTATCGCTTTCTTTAAGAATCTCTTCTTTGGCGGCTCAGTTAAGAACAGTCACATCATCTGCAATAACCTCCTCATTCATTTCAATCGATTCACTGTTCACTGCCGGCACTACCGAACAATCATCATCCGTCAAATCGGTTACAATATCACTGAGAACGATTCTTTTATCTCCGATTTTCTTTTCGTGATCGACTTTTCCTTTCGGAATCGATAAAATATCAAAAATATTTTCACTATCACTATCTATATAATTATGATCGATATTCGCCGGTCGACCATCGCCACTCCTATTCCCGATCTCACCAATCAATTCTATCAATATCTCCCTGAGAACGCTCTCCGCCTCTGACTCTCTACATGATGTCAATTGCTCCATCGGATAACTGATTGATTCAAAAAAATTTCAAAACAGAAAAACTTTATTTTGCCACGTTTTTAACAAGCATCAAAAAATCATCACGTAAACAATTTACAAATTTAGTTCATTAAAACAATCAGAATTTTTTTAAGTAAAATCACCAAAACGAAAAGCGCTTTTTGCTCAAAATTAATGATAATTTTTCAGTGGTTTTAACAAAACGATAAAAGTCGATTTTTTTATCAAAAAATCCAATTGATAAAAATGTTTACAATAAATTTTCAGTTAATAAACAAACGGATAATTAATGTCACTTTCGATATTTTCATTTGATTTATTTTTTTTTTGAATTTCGTAAATCGATAATCGATGGAATTTGCTCATCTTTTTCTCGATCAATTTCGATCGATTTTGAAACAATATATATTTTATATATACATATAATAATAAATATTTTTAATTTAATTAAAAAATATATATATAATAAATTTAAATGTTCGAATTCCAAACAATGTCTATTCGTGGTTCAACCACAAAAATTGTAGTATTATACATAGTTTAGTATGTTATAATATAGCATTGCTATATATACTGTATATCATGATTTTGTTTATATTAACATATTGCAAATACTATAAAAAAAACAAGGTGTACAATTTGAGAGTTATGTATCTTGGTTATAGTAACCTTGGTATTTATGATTATACTTGTATACATTAGATGATTATACAAATTTCATGTATTAATATTGATGTATGTTTAAAGTACAATAAGAATTTTTACATGTAAAATAAAATGTTATGTATCTTGGTTACGGTAACCACGGTACTTGTGATTATACTTGTGTACATTAGGAGATTCATGAGGTATTTTTTGATGGTAAACAACATACATATATCATAGAGGTTTCAGATATGTTCGAAAAAATAGATTTTTGAGCACTTTTTTGAGAATTTTAGAAATTTTCGAAAAAATCGATTTATCAGCACTTTTTCGAAAATGTTGACATGGAATCTGAATGTATGTATGTAGGTTACTATTCAAGTGCATGAGCACGTTTTTGATATTCTGCTTCCTTGTACCTTTAAAATCAATGTGCAATATGTGCAAATTTGCACATTATACTAATTATAGAGAAAAGTAATCAATATAGGAAAATTTGAATTGCATATTCAAATAGAGAATTAAAATGTGCATCAAGCATACAATATCGATTTATGACACTGGTACTTTTAAAAAATTTGATGTATTGATTTTTGCACTTTTGCACATGTGGAACTTAAAAAGCACTGTGCTAGCACATTAGAAATGTGTGGCAAAATATGCACTATCGATTAGCACTTTCAGAATATTCCTTAGCACCTCTGAGAACTGTGCAGTGATCGATTAGCACTTTTTTCTACGGTCCTTAGTTACGGGGTCACGGTTGCTATGGACACTGGAACCGTAACCATGGTTACAACCGCCTTGGATCACTGTATCCGTTGCTAATGAAAAACGTCCCTTGGTTACCGTTACCCTGGGAACCATGACCTTGGTTACCGCCACCAAGTGAACCGGAACGGTTGCTACCGTTGCTATGGTAACCGTGACCGTTGTTAGGGAACCAGGAACCAATCAGAAGCGTTTCCAAGTGAACTGGAACCATTGCTAAGGTGCTCGCGACCGTTGCTATGACGATCGCGACCGTTGCTATGGAATCGTCGACCAATCAGAAGCGTTGCTAAGGTGATCGCGACCGTTGCTAGGGAACCGTCGACCAATCAGAAGCGTTGCTAAGGTGATCGCGACCGTTGCTATGGTGATCGCGACCGTTGCCATGGTAACCGCGCGGTAACTAGTTACACCCCCCCGGGGGGGTGGTGGAGAACATACATTTTTCCCCTACTGATAACCTCATTTTCTTTGGGGATACCTAATTTATACCGCCTCGAATATTCCGTTAAAAGACTTATGTAAAAAGATATATCACTATTTTGCCAAAATAATAATAGAGCTTTTTCCGAATATTCCATTTCGTCATTAATTTTCAAATCCATATCTCCAATTAGGTTTTCCTGTTTTTCCTGGATTATCTGGTTTCTTATAGTTAATTATTGACTACTAAATTCTCGACTTCCAAAACTTTTATTCGATCACCAGACTCATTGACATATTGCTCATCAAGCCACAAATTCCCTAATTTATTCACATACATTTTCTTGAGAGATTCTATTTTTTGAAATAGAATTTCTCAATCTCGATTCTCTCGACTTTGAGGAAAATTTTTCGTCAACCTTCGGTTGTTTGGGAAATCTATTTAGGCTTTTTGTTTTATATTATGGTAAGAATCCTTTTCATATCTGACTTAATCTGTTTAACCTCCTTACCAATATTATCAATATTCACCTTATACTGTTTCAACTCTTTACCAATATTACCAATGTCCTCCTTATACTGTTTAAACTCTTTACCAATGTCATCCTTATGCTGTTTAATCTCCTTATCCAATTTCTGCTTTTCTGATGTACACGCCTTATTCACCAGATCAATCGCATTTGTATTTGTTTCTAATTTGCGTATCACCTTTTCTATTTCCCGATAAATATCCATATCTCTAATCATTAACTTATCTTTAACATGGAGCGAATCCACTGAATCGCTCACCCTCTCATTAACATATCGACTATCGAAATTAGCCATTAAAGTTCTATTATTTGCTTCAATCTTATTATTTATCTCTTCCGGTTTCATACCACCGGTTTGTAACTTACAAATTGTAAGACAATACTAACCTTATTTATTGGTAAATAAGAATATGAATCCATTTTTATAAAATGAATACGCAAGCTAATCCGTTTTTAGACAACCAAAGGTAGTCACCCTTTAGGGTTCCCATTTCATAAAAGCGTTTCAGGCCATAAACAATCTAACATTTCCTCTATTAATCCATCAAATTTGTAGGCTTTATCTTTGCATTCACACCAATTCATCTTAAATAAAAAATATATACACGACTGCCCGCATAAGCGTGTGCCATAGGGTTGCACCTGAACGGAATTGTATATACACGATTGCCCGCATAAGCGTGTGCCATAGGGTTGCACCTGAACGGAATTGTATATACACGATTGCCCGCATAAGCGTGTGCCATAGGGTTGTACCTGAACGGAATTGTATACACATTTTGGGAAATCTGGTAATGGTTCAATGCCAAAAGGATCGAAGTAGTAGGAACTTTGTTCCTTTTTATTATCGTTTTCACCATTTCCGTTATAAAAGGTCGAGTTAGTCGAGATTTTACAACTTCCGTTGTAAAACGCCACCGAATGACTACCCTTCTCATCGGAATCCTGGTAATTGATTATACTCAATTGTTTGCTATCCAACTTCTCATCAACCTCATCAACCATTATCACCTGAAATCGATCACTGATTTTCAATTTCGATGCCCATTGTTCCAATTGTTCATTAGTACTCTTATCCACTCCAAACATCATCATTATATCGGTAAGATTGTAAAATTCCAATAAAGTCATTTTTCTTTTTACAAATTTTTCATAAAGTACTCTGTCTCAATCGTAAACACATACTCACATGCTCATTGTTAAAGTTGATCAGGTGATCCTTATTATCTATTACACGCACTGTGAATTCATTGATTTCATACAGATATATCGGATAATAGGTCACAAAGGCTGGTCTCTCATTGATCTTGTATCCAATGGGCACTGAATACCGGAAAGGAATAAATAATATTGGTATTCTGGATTTGATCATCCTTATCAGCCATTGATACATAGCCACCATTGGCGATACTACAGTCAATATTGCAAATGTTTATATCGATGATTTGGAAGGTATATTTGGATTCGGTTTCGCGATCATTGATGCTATGTGTAACACCGTCGGAGCTTATATTCGAGAATCCATGCATGGAATGCAGAAATGATTTCCGATTGAATTGGACAGAACAATTATCTGCAACCGTCATTTTAGACAGCGATGTCTTCTCGTCGGTATCCAATTTCACGAATCCATTGGTCATTTCAGCTACCTTCTTATTGATTTCCTTGAATCCCCAAGCACCTTTTTTGAGACTCAATTGCTGTTTACCCTTTGGAACGAGATAGAATGAATTATTCGCATCGTTAATATTGAATACGGTATAGTAAGTGGAGAACCAAACTAATCCGATTTCGTATTTGAATCGCTTATCCAGATTCAGTTGTACAGGCATCTGAACTCGTATTTCCGATTTGGTCCCCGAAAGGGTAAAATTTATCGAATAGCCGCTTGCTTCGTCTTCTCCCATTTTCTATGCTTCAAATACCTTTCTCATCAATTCTTCTGCTTTCTCTTTGCCAATCAATTTGCGTCGTTTCAATTTTGCAATCGTATCACGAATGTTATTATCCAAACCTTTATGGCCCGCTTTACGGGCCGCTATTAATCGATACAAGTAAGCGAATAGCGATACCGGATCAGACGATGACGCTGATGCGATTTCCTGACCTGATACGACTCCAGTTTCATACTCAGTTTCAGTTTCAGTCCCAGTTTCAGTCTCAGTTGGCGCTTCACTCTTAATCGCTTTTACTGCTATAGAGTCTATATTTTCCAAAATATGGTTTTTCATCTTCAGTTTCTATTTTTACCATGTCTAACAATATGAAATACTTATTATACGAAGCCTTTATTTGTTCAAGTGAATAATCATGGCTTGATAAATATCTACAATTACCAATTAGGATATTATTAAAAATGGGATCCGGTTGAAATCGATGCTTTTCATCATTTCTCACAAACCAATATTTTCCATCAATATTTGTTAAAACATAACGATATTTATTTAAAGTGAAATATTGATATCCATGAATATCTTTTCCGAATTCGGGTTTCAAGACTAAATTTGCACGCTCAAAATTGATATTTCTTTACTTCAAACAATTTAATATATGGTTTTTCATATTTTACTCTATATTTCGCCAATTCCTCCAGATGTCATTTCGCTTCAGTCTCATGAGTAGATAGGAATTTGTGATCTTCTGGCGATTTGGACATTACATCTTCTGATAATGAATCGAATTCCTTTTGGTTTTCCTTGAATTTCTGTTCGTATTCTTCGTAAAAAGATTCTAATTTTTCGCTATCATAATTATTGAGGTCGTTTTCAAGAAATCGTTTCAATTCATTCTCATTCTTCAGCGCTCGATCTTTCAACATTTGGATTTTGTCTGTTAATGGCAGTTGCATTGATGCGATTAGGGGCTGAAACAGTTGTTGAGCTGTTTCCTGGAAATCCATTTGACCAGATCGCTGTTTCATTTCCTGTTGATTATACTCATTTATGGCGGCTATTTTGCGTTGTAAACTTGATCGTAATTCTTGGATATAATCTTTATGAATGCTCATTTTTCATTAGCTGATTTTGTTAACAAATTTAGTTTTGCAAATATATTGCGATTAGGAATCATTAGGATTCCTACCTACGGTTACCATTATTCGGATCCCATGGTTCCAAGTATAATCCAGGACCATCGAAATGGCATCTTATTTTGCCTCCTAATTTTTTATTTTTGCTCAATAATTGCTTCTTACTGCGAGCCAATTTGGTGGAATTGTTGACTTGGGGTCGTAAGAATCCCTTTGCCGGCATAATCGTCCAGATACAATCCTTCTCCTTCGTCTTCGTATTCGCTGCCATTGGCAGATTCTTCGTATTCGGATTCGCTGGCGAAGCCAGATTCCTCTTCATCATCATCGTATTCCTCTTCAGATCCATAACCCTTACCCTTTTTTGTTTTCTTCTTTCTAGTTCCAACTCCCTTTTTCGATTTCTTTAAGCCCGATCCCGTTGCTGCTGTTGGTACCGCATTGGCTGCTGCTATTTTCATTAATTCTTGATGTAATTTTTGAGATTCCAGTTTCGCTTTCTCTGTTTCAGCCGCATTTCGTTGCACTTCGCGAGCATTGCTAACTGTTTTGGCTATTCCAGCTGCGCCGGTAATTGCTGTAACAATCAATGGAATCAGTGCTGTAATGGCAATATTCCTCCAGAATGATACTTATCACCAATCATACCACCTTTTCGCTCCAATTTGCGAATCTGTTTCAATGTTTCCCGATTCAGATACATTTCCTTCCCATTGACTCAAATCAGTCCAGGAGTTTGAGTATCAATCAATTTTCGTATTTTCAGGCTATCAGTAGTCATTTTTAGAGGGATAGACAATTTTGTTTTTCATTATTTATCGTTTTCCAGATCCGCCACGTAATTCCTCTACAATCGTTATCTGTGAATTGCGAATATTCATTTTCAATCGGACCTCTTGCAGAATGAGACAGAATATTTTGTCCTGAAAAACCTTATTGATCACAACAGTCACAACGACATTGTTTATGGTCATTGTTTTGTCGATATCACTGGTATCGAAGCATACAATCGGATACAATGATTGCCAATCTTTCAGCGACAAAAAGGGTGCCTTATCCTGGAATCCACAACAAGTTTGGACATAAGCATTATAAAGGTCATAATAATCATTATTCAGGGTATTATTTACCATTGCTTGCAGCGGATAATATTCATTATTCAATTTCAGTTGTACAGTGAATTCGCCTCTTTTGTCTATTGTAAAAAGGGCATTGTTTATCTTGTATTTCGATGCCGATTTCTTGAATCCGAAAACGATGTATCGAGGCAAATATTCGAGATAGGAAACATTCCATGAAAATATTTTCTGTCCCGAAAGGGAATATTCCATAGTCATTCGACGAAGGAAATCCACATAAATGGGACGATCTTTAAGGCTTAATCGCTCTAACAATTGGGCATATGATTCTGGATTCAATTCCAATTGATCTATTACCAATTCCAATGAATTGATCTGTACTTTACCCTTTGTGGCTGCAGCACCATAAAAGATATTGGCATCATCCATTTTGCGTATAGCAGTGAATTCAATGAAAACGTTATACAGAATACGATTATAGTTCTGAAGAAATCCAAATAGATGTTTGAGAGAGAAGCATCCTTTGAATTTTTAATATTGTTGTATTGAACTTTACGAATAGTATCTCCATAATTCACATCACCAGTGGTAATAAGTTTTGTATCAGCATTTTGTAAAGTTCCAATTTCGTAATGATCTGGAATGAATCCTGTGATTTCTCCACATGGAATATAATTGCGATCTTTGCCGACATACAATAACATATCCGATGCGATTCCAGGATTATTAATTGTCTCAACTACATGAGCACCAAGTTTGAGAGCCAATGAGGAGAATAGTTTGGGAAAGAAATTGGTTTCCAGAATGCCATCCGGTTCATCTTTTAATTCCACTTCGTATACCAATTTGGCATTGCAAATATCTATTGGATCAGTTGTTTGCGACAATTGAAAACCAATTGGGCCATTGTTGTTCTTATTCTCTGTAGAGCCAGAAGTTGGACAGATTCTTATCAGATTAGTCTTCTTAAGCATATGAACAAATTCTTTGTTGGCATCAAGATTCAGTATTCCTCTCGGTACTGATCCCGAAGTTAATTGACTAACAGGTTTTTCAAACGTTGTTTGCATTTTTATTTAACATTCGATTTTTGCAGATCAGCCTCATAGAAGCGGCCGAATATTTCCCTTTCTGTTCGTGGATTATGCAATCGATATGTTACATGATATCGATGATCGAGAACATGTAAAATCAGATAGATATCTTTGGTCCATCTCGTTTCGTATCTCTTACGGAATGTTAGCGATTTGCGCTTCTCATTTTTATTCTGTCCTCCGGTTAATGGTGCTTTTGGTTCATAGATTTGTACTCGATCTCCCAATTGGAATTTGGGTTTAGAATGATAATTTTTAATGGGTTTTAACTGCGGAATCGCTTTTTTGAACATTACTGAATAGGGTGTCTGTGATGTTGCGCTATGGATTCGACTATTGTAATCGGTTACTATTTTATCCATTTCCTCTTTGGTTAATGTTTTATCATTTTTAGTGGTAAACAGTTTGTAAATGGCTGATTTCAGAGTTCGATTAAGTCGCTCAATAAAAACAGGTTTTTCCTTGACATAATACATCTTAATATTATTCGGTTTGAGGAATCTATTATTTAATATGGAACTTGTGAATTCAGATCCTTGATCAACCCATAAATATTTTGGAATTGGCAATTGGGAAATTCTTGTGAATTACCCGTTAATTCCAGTAAAATAGATAGAAATGCTTCTGCTACAGTTACTGATTTTTTATCCGGAAGAAATCGATAGAAGGCATAACGGGAATATGTCTATCACCGTAAGGATATAATATTTCCATATATACCGATATTCACCAGGTTTACCTCTGAGCTATTTTAGTTGTTATAGCACCATTTTCGCTATTCTCTTTGGCATCGATATTGATAAGATCGGCAGACCAGATAAGATTCAGATCTTTGGAGATTATACGGAGAAAATCATTATTTCGCCTATGATCTCTATGGAGTTCATTGGCTAATATGGAATCGGGATTGGTACGTCTCCAGCTCCGAAAACCACCTTACCTTTCATTATTGTATTGATAAGAAATCGTTCGAACTTTTGATGCAGAGTAAGATCTTCTAATTCATTAATATCATGGATAAGGTCTACATCAGCCAGATGACGATATTGTAAATCTTCGCTTCGATAGGCCAAATCGTGTCTATAACAGGCCTCATCAAGGCATTCGACTAGCTCATTCTCTTCAGCTAATGGTTTATCAGTATTGGGATCCAATCGGATATCCAGTCTTGTCAATGGACTGCAATAATTTTAGCCGGGCAAATGTAGTTCACTATATTTGGTTTGGACGTCACCGCCTTTGAAGAAGTCTCCAACACAATTGCTATTTTGTTAATATTATCCATTTTTAATAAAAAATTCTCAACTGTATCAAGCTATATTTCATAGTCATGTATACTGGTTGAATATCTTTGATTTAGTAACTAAAGAACCTTTAGGACTTGGTAAATTTTTAGATCGACATTTCTTCTTCCTTGAATATATTTTTATAAATTTTTTTCTGTGTACGATCATAGTAAATATAATTGTATTTTGCCTGATTCCAGTGATCTTCAATCTTTTGTTTGTATAATTCACCACATTCCTCATCGGGGAACATGAATAGATCATTGAATATGTAAGACTTATCCCGCTTACCAAGTTCGAAAAAGATAAATACATTGCTATTATTACGGATAGAATGTTTATCGAGACCATAGAAAGTTTGTGATATGTAAATGGTATTACAATTATTATGACGTCCTCTAGTAAAATAGGACTTCATTATTTTCTGATCTTTCAAATTGACTACAGCATCAAAGATTATCAGATTCTTGGCATCTTTGGGCAATGTGTCACATGAGACAATTTGATCGGGATTCGATGAGAATAGAATGAATATTACCTTATCGGGATTTCGGTTCAAGTACCAATTTTGTTCGGAATAGGATTTATTGTTTATGATGTAACGTTTGTACGCATAGACCAGATATTCTGGTGGAGGTATATAATCATCATTATTTTCGTTTCCTAATTCCTGTTTTATAATTTCCAAAAGCTTATTCTGTTTATCGAATATGTCTCTGATACCGGATTTGGTTAGTGAAGATCCATCTTCAAATCGGAAGCCGTTGAAGATGACTTTCAATTCGGGTTGATCAATTGTTGTGGAATAGAAGATCAGATTATTGAAATCGAGAAATCCGTCTTCCAGTAACATTTTTGAGAGTAGAACATTTTTACCGCAACCGGATTCACCGATAATCAGTATTCGGAAATTTTTTTGGAATAATTTATTTTGGAATTTTGATTCATAAATGTTTAGTATGTTTAATTTTTCCTTCATTTTTATTTATATAAAAATTCAGGAGGCTATGCCGATATTCATTTTTATTTATATAAAAATTCAGGAGGCTATGCCGATCTTCATTTTTATTTATATAAAAATTCAGGAGGCTATGCCGATCTTCGTCATTTTTGAAAACATAATTAAATTAATAGTAAAAAATGGAAGAAAAAAAAATTTGCAAAGAATGTAATTGGACAGGAAGCCGTGTCTCCACGATATTTTGGGAGAAGAAATGTTTGTCGATTCATCTTCTAAAATACTCAGAGAATCAGCGGGGCTATTAAGAATTCGCGTGTGAGAAATGTGACACGCAGCAAATTCTGATTCCGATCGCGAATCAATAATCAATACATTCTCATTCTGTTTGATACATTTGTGGAATTCTTCCACGTTAACGAATTCCTTCACGACATCACTGAAGTCTTTCACTGGCTCCTTTTTTATTTTTATTTCTCTTTGTTTATCGAGTTCATTTCGCGCTTGTAAACTATCTTTTAACTTTTCTACTTTCTCAAATGCCTGATTGACTTTCTCGGAATCGCACATCACGTTAATGTATTTTGTATCGCTTTTAAATGACTTTTTAACTTCAGAAAGCATTGTCAGGAATCTCATGACATAGATGTACACTATTTCCTCATCTTTTTTGAGAAGAGATTTTTCATATTGCTCATAAACTTTCGACAATGTTACACATGTCTTCATGATACTGACAGTAACATATTTTGAGATTTCAGACCTTTTCTGAAGTTCTTTAAAGTTTTTACATAAATAAACTGGTTTTTTATCCATTTTTTTATTTATAGTTAGATAAGATGAAATTCAGTAGTTTTTAAAAAATTTATTAATTGTTTTAATTGTAACAAAGTCACGTACACATTTAAAAAAAATGCAAACACACACACAACAAACACACATTCATCCAATTACAATTCACATATCATACACATAAACACAAACATACACTTACCAGACATTCACACAAGCCAATCACCAAATAAAATACATACCTGATCATATTGCAATTACATAATTCCACGCATACATAATTTCACAAAGGAGACTCACAATTCATAATTTACATTTTCCTCGATTGATTTGAAAAACCATTTATGAATACATTTCACTAAATTCGACTAATATCAGAATTCAACTGTAATTGTCGCCGTAATTGAATAAAGAGCTCAATTTTCATTATTTAATTTAATTGTTCTCTGTTCAATTATTTAATTTATTTATTTTCTTTTCGTTAATTACTTATTTTATTTAATTTCTTTTTCATTTATTTAATTCTTTAATTTATTAACCCTTTCGCAGCTGCTGGGACACATATGTCCCAGTGAATGTTTAAAAAGGCTGTTGGGACATATATGACCCATCATAAAAGACGAATGGGATATATTTGTCCCAACCTCCCCAGC
>MQRK01243755.1:0-12710 GCA_001938485.1 Girardia tigrina
TAGAAGGTCTTTGAAGATACTTTTTGCCGCTTCGAGTTTTTCGGGAGGTAATTGTCTTGCTTTAGCGTGTGTTGGTGGTCCTTCCGTAAAATTTCGTGTTGTGTTTTGATTCCGTTGTTTTCGAATTCCTTTGTTTTGTAGATTTCTAGTTGTTCTTTTTGAATTTCTAATTTATCACATAACAAATAAAAGTAAAAAAAATAAATAACACTTGTTGACGTAAACACAAGGACACGCATAAGAAAACTCATACCAAAAAAAGAAAAAAAGAAATTAATCAAAGTCTGCAACACAAACTTCTATTAACTCTCTTCGAAATTTCCAATTGGGAGGAACTCTGCGTTTCCCCTTTGATCCGTTTCGGAAATTGTCACAATCTTCGATCATCATATCATTCACAAATTTCTTCTCTTTATCACCGACATTCATTTCTAGTATAACAAATTCTATGTTCTCTGAAAGATCTAGCTCATCATTATGAATATAATTTAATTTATCTTTCTTTAACACTTCCTTATTATTTATTACTGTAACTCTCAAGTTCGTAAGCATTGAATCTAATTTCTCTTTATTCTTTTTCCACTTTTCTTTTATTTTATCATCCAATACATCCATAATTCCGACGCTTTCCAATTCTTCGAGATTTATATAATTATCAATTTGAGCTGTTTCAAGACTCTTCAAATATTCTGGAAATATTAAATTTTCATTTGTTTCTGGTGTGATTATCAATTTGTCTTCATTTGAACCTGCAGTGCTCGCCGGTACAGGGAAAGCACTATCACTCACATTATTAACTCTGCTTTTGTTTAATACCTCAAAACTCAAAAGTTTTACACAACCAATAAATTTGTCAGTAGTTTCTCTATCTATCAAATCATTTGCTATTAATCTTCATTGTACACATTTCGCCTAATTCTGAATTTGATATTTCCTGTTCACTGAATCCCAACGCTTTACTCACGTCTGGTTCAAAAATCGACAGATTTTTCAAATCTCCAACCTCTCCACCTTTCATCGGATTCAACTCATTTTTTTTTATATTCTGACACTACTATTTCATCAAATTTTAGCCTCGTTAATCATTAATTTATTTTATTATTCTGACAGCAAACATTCATCGGACATTTAAATTCACCGTCTCCTCTTCTGAGTGTGCAGTGTCTAAGTGCCATTCTCTCAAATGTTTATTTAATTCTTACTGTTCTGCATATTTTTATAGTACCCTGAAACAGTACAGGCATTTATAGCTACACGCGATATTAAAGATTTTTTATATCGTGAATTCTTTCTTATATTAAGTCTTGAAAAACCATTTCGAGATTGAGCTGTTTCCTCTAGATTTTTCTAGAGCTCATGACATGTTAATTAAAAAGAAATCGGGATAATCCCACTTTCCAGTATTAAAATATTATTTATGATTATGTAATTATCTTAAATGATAAAGGGTATGAATAAACGCAGTAGATAAAAAAATTATCTGCTGGTATCATTCAAAAAATATCTTCTAGTTTAATTCTACTTAATCCAGGAATATTTTTTTATCTAAAATAATTTATTCACAATGATAAATAATATTATTAATACTTAATATTTATATTTTCTTTATTTTTTCTTTTTTACATTAAATTTTTTTTAACAATTTATTATATTTATTTTTCTGTATTAATTAACATTTATAATTATAAATAGGAAAATTGTCAATGATAGTTTAAGAACCGATCTAATGCTCTATTATCCTCCATATTTAATATCATTAGGTATTTCATAAGAAAAATATTCTCGATTAATAAATTTTAAGGATGTTTATTTTTGGCTTGTGTTATGGACAAAAAAAATGAAGAGGTCATTCAATCGTGGTTTGCAGAGCTAATGGTGGATTTTAGCAAAGTTTAATAAAAATAAAAATTATGGGTTTTATTTTGAATTCTTTTAGGTTATGGAAGTTGTGAAAACAATGACTGGACTCTATTGCCTCTGGAAAAATTTTGATGATGAAAATGATTCTTTAAATCTGTTATCCAAAATGCCGAGACCAAAAGTACTTAATCAACAATCAAACATTACACAACAACAAATTTCAAATAATGTTATGAAGTCAAATGTAATTCAGCATCAAGCTTCCCGAACGAAATAAATCAAATTACTTTAAATTTTTATTTATGTTATTTTATTTATCACAATGAAATTTAATGTTATTGCTTTTTATCTTTAATAGTTTCTTAAATATTCTTATAACCTTTATTTTTCCAATAAATTTTGTAAATGTCAAGGTGGAAGAAAAATTTATCCTCGCACACACTCATCAGCACGAAATGTCAAGCATGCATTGAATTCAAAGAATTTGTGTTGCTTAAATTGTAAAATATACATACTATTGATTAGATTTTCGGATCTGGAAATAATTCTCAATTTACTACTGATTTGTAAAAGTATCGGATTTAAAACAATTATAAGGTGGAAATAGTCAATCATGAAAATCAAATTGATTACGTACACAATATTTCTCGCTCTCTATATTGGAATTGTTTTAGGTTAGTGAAATAAATATCAATTGTTGTGGTTTTGCTGGAAAAGATCACATTTGGATTGATAATTTCTATCCGTAGCTGAACCAGTACGACGTATTAAAAGACAAGTAGGTACTACAGTTGCTCCATCAATTGAAGAACCTCAAGCTGTTGAAGAGCCTCCAGTATTTATGATGTCAAATTTTCTTTTATAAATAACTGTTAGAGTCCTGTCGAACCAATTATTCCCGAAAAGAGAAAATTAATGGGTCCAAAAGGACCACCAGGAGAAATTGGTCCTCCTGGACCTCCAGGGATTCAAGGCCCAACCGGTAAACCAGGTCCTGATGGTCCACAAGGTCCTCCTGGAGTTGATGGAGAGAGAGGACCACCTGGATTTCCTGGTCAACCAGGCTTAGACGGAAAAATTGGTCAAGATGGAGACGGGGGTAGCATTGGAAATCCTGGATTTCCAGGAGCACAAGGACCTCCAGGACCATTAGGAAATCAAGGAAAAATTGGACCTCAAGGACAAATTGGCAAGAGCGGGGGTATTGGTGATCCTGGACTTGATGGAGCTCCTGTAATTTTCATAAAATTAATTTTTATACTGAATTTAAAAATAGCCTCATCCGATGAGATCGTATTACAATTATTTTATTATTTAATTGCTAATTAAAGTATATTCTTTTTTAAGGTTCAAAGTATTTCAGTTAGTATTGTGTTTAAAAAGGTTTTTTACTACAATATATTTAAGTATAAATTGTTGACTGTCAATGGAATGAATTTAGTTTGTAATCTATTTTGGATCTGTTTTTTAAGTAAAAAATTCGATATTCTAAATTTTAATTTAAAATATTACATAATTTATTCTCTTTTTCCATTTTTTATTAGCTTACTTTCTATATATATGTATCCATGGAATTTAAAAACCTGTTTTTGAAGGCTTTTTACTCAATCGATTTTCTTCAAACTTTGCACACTTACTCATTCTCGATGACAATAAATGATTATGTAAAAATTTGATCGAAAAAAACTTTTTAAGATCCCAAAATGGGAAAAAAACGGAAAATTCGGAGTTCCCGAACAATATTAATTGCAAGATATCTACTTATAAATTATAAGTAGTTTATATTAATTTTCAATGTGTTTTTGTATTTAAAATTTTTTAAATTTTAAAAACTTTGTTTGCAAAGTAGAGTTCTGTCTGCATAAAGAATGGTTATAAAAATTTTATTTTTTCATTTACTAGTTCTATATTTATGATGTACATTGTTACTGATAAGATGGCAAACATGATATTTATATATTAGTTTGATTAGTTTTTGTGTTATAATTTCATCATTAGTTTAAAAGCTATCGGTTTTTACTTGAAATATTAATTAACATAAAAATAGACTAAATTAAATCTAACGACAATTTAGTAATTTATTTATGGTATTTTTAAAAGAGATGTTACTAATTAACGATATAAATAAATTGTAATTGATATTTACTTTAACCACTGTTCAGCCCAATAAATCAGTTTTTGAGTAATCCACAAGCAAATTACAAAAATGACAGTTGTATAATATTTAGAGTAAAAAAAATTCGTAAATCATTTGATTTGAATGAAAACGTAACTAGTAAATTAAGAAAACATTTTTATACGCATTCTGTATGCGGACATTGTAATTCAAAAAGTACAAATTTTAAATTTAAATGAAAAATGTAAATTTAAAACATTCAAAATGATTCATTCAATTTATAAAATACTTATGTAATAAAATAAATAAAATACCAAAGTACTAGAAGAAATAAAATACTAAAATAAATAAAATACTAAAGTATAAAAAAATTATATATAATTGGTCAAATAGCTATACAGCGCCGAGCTTGGTGTTTCTTTTCCTTCAGATGGCGTGTTATTATATCACTATAAAGCTTACAATATGCATATATTTGATCTAGATGCAATTCTTTTGATTGTCCTATGATTCCTTTCTATTATTCCGTTGCAGGTAGGTCAATTGATGGCACGATACATGACTCGAACATTCCGCTTTTCCATTAGCTTGTTGAATTCTACCGAATGAAATGTGGTATAATTATCGATAATTAATTCTTTGGGAGACACTCGTTTACAAAACAAACTTGAGAATTCTCAATTGAGTTGTCTTCAGCCTTAATTAATTTCCATATCGCAAATCGAGAAGGACCACAATTTTTGTTGATTGTACTTTGTAATATCCGCAGAAAGTCTTGTCTAATTTTTATTGACTCAGCCTACCAATATTCCATTTTACGGCTGCTAGATCGATGGATTGACATATTTGTCATCTTGAAATCAGATCCTTGATATACGCGTTTGAGACACATATTCCTTGCTTCGCACATAGATATCGCATTCTGTTTGCGTCTAAATGACACTCATCTTGAAGTTGCTGAAGCTGGAGTAGATCGTCCGTAACCGATAAAAAACAATTACTTCATTTTAATTGTTTTGGGATTCTTGTCAACTCGTCCGCCTTGTTATCTTCGCAATTAACAATATCGATCTTTAACTCAATCTCGTACTCCTGACACAGCTTCTTTATCATCAACAATCTTTGTTTTATTAAAAAGCTCACATGAAGCCTTGGTATTTAATTTTTCGTGATCTGAGATTGTTGCGGTTACCCTAGAAACTACTGACTTATTATCTGATTTTACTATCACACTTCTTTCACACATAAATTTAAACCCTTTACAACTTTTTCTAGTAATGCTAAATAAATATGTCTAGAATAATCAATTTTTCTAAACCATGATGCAATTTCTAAACCCTAACCCTTTGACTTCTAAGGCCGCACCAATGGCTATTGAACTTGCGTCGCACCATATAATACTTTCCCTGCAGTCATCAATGACTTATAAACCTCTGCAAGGATCACTCTCTCTCAGTGTCTTTAAAATCTATTGAATCTTCTAAAATAATTCCTCATCTATCTTCTCATCCCACCTTCCCTCACTAACTCGTTTTAGGTATCAACATGACGGACGTAGCCATCTAGTTACCGGATTTATTCCTACTAATTGTCTATAACGAATATAACTCACGACGTGAAATTGATTCCGCATCCAGCTCATCCTTGATTTGACTATCCCTCTTCCATCCCACCACATGTTGGTCCTTAAAGATTTTTATTTTTAAAATTCAAACTTCGTTGTCTTGTTACAGATTTTCGGTTTCTTACATTTGAGACCAAAGTTATTGAACAATTTTTCTACTTCTTCAACAGAAATAAAACTTTCATTTACATGAATATCATCAATATAAGAGGCGGTATTTTCATGCATCCTGGTGTCAGAGTTCAGAATCATCCTGATTATTTCGGTCATTATAGTTGATGCAATGTTTAAACCAAAACCCATCCTAGTTAAAGCATATTTCTTGCTATTAATGATACAAGATTGGTAACGCCACATCTCCTTATGAACATGAATCTGCATGTACGCCTCTAACAAATCAAGAATTGAGAAAGTTGAAACCCTAGGTCGCTAATCGTGGAGCTTTTCTAAAAATATATCCACTGAACCACTATAAACGTCCACGAAATTGTTTAATTTTCTAAAATCAAAAATGGGTGTTATTTTGGACTTATTAGCCTGTAATATTCCAAATAACGGTTGTTGACGCATGGCTTGACATTTGTTTGACGGTCCAATAGAACATAAGATAAAATCGACGTTTTTTGAACCGGATTATACACCGCCACATCGATCAACAATCCATCACAGAGCAGCAGAAGAATTTGCGAGATTGCTCTATTCCGGTGATGCTGCCAATGCCCAGTTCCAGTCATTAGATCCTTTAGATAAGAAGTTGGATCACTTAGATGAACCATTGCCGCATATGTCTGTGAATATACTCAATGATCACCCGCAGCAGAGGTTGCAATGACGGAATCGTAGTAAGATATAATCATCCGACAGAACCTTTTTGGATCAAAGGACGATTGATCGCCGAGTCTGTCGCGTGCATCAGTTATCGGAATCGATTGGGTACAGATTTTCGTCATGAGTAAACATGATAATTTCTTTTCTATCCAATTTTATCTTGAATTCCGCGAATTGTGTCTGGCAGCTCCAAAGAGCATGCCAGATCGAGCATTCGTTAGCGGATCCGCATAGCCCATCAAACATTTCCACACTAATAGATTGCAATTGCACTATTCTCTCAATATCACCGATTTCCAGTCGAAAGAAATCGATAGCAAAATGATCTTTATTGGAGATTATCGTTTTGTTCTCAATGGTTAATTAACAAGTCTCAATTATTGCCGCGAACCAGGGATTCGATGAGTTCGAATCAGTTGCCAGTAATACACGTTTATGGCACAAAAATTTAGCACAATCGATTAGAACTATCGTTCCAGTTGTCTCATTATCGTTGAGAGAATTCTCAATTTCACCTTTTTTATCTTTATTATTAATTTCAAATTTATATGACCATTCCATTTGAAAAAGGAAAATCCAACAAACGTTCGTTTCGGTAAATTTTATTCGAAAATCAAATTTTTTACAGTTTATCGATATTATTTAAACAATGGAAATTCTGGAATATTTCAGATATCAACCTTAACAAAACTTTAATTTTTTTCTTTACAGATATCATACAAATAATTTTATAAATATATATTTTTTTCCTACTTTTTTAAAATTAAATTAAAAATAATACATGTAAATCAATCAATCTGGCACATCAGTATGGATCCCATCGATTTACTCTTTTCTTTCTTTTTGTACTCGATTCCATAACCATTTTCTACCCAACCGTCTAAAATTTTCAACGTTGCAACATCTTTTAATTTTTTGTCCTGTCAATTTTTCGACTGTCAATATCGACTGCCAATTCGGAAGATGACTCGGCGCCTTACTCTTCCAGTTCAATTTAATGGACCAATTTTCCTTAAACTCAATCTCAAAATTATGCTTTTTTATGCTAACAAGAGGCTCATCCGATGCAGTACAACTCAAACTACCATCTGCCCCTTAATTTCTTCTTCACCAAACTCAATAACACCCTTATTAATTCTCACGCCGCCCAACTTACTGTTGACAGTCATACCTATTAAGATTCATAGACCATACGGCAAATGTACCATGACCGAGCATTCCACCTTAATAATCCTGCCATATATAGTCAGCCGCACTTCACCAGAACCAACTCTAACACCGTTTACATTCGTAAAACCATACTTTCTCCAACAGAAAAAACATGCAATCACTAACTAACCCTTTTAAAACAACCGTTTTCGAACAACCTGAATCTATCAACACGATGTCCGACCTGTCATTGACGGTGACGATCATCTCCGGCAACGCCTGCAACAATGAAGGGCGAGAGGCGGCACCTACAAACTCCCCTGTTCGTTTCCCAACCGACAATATTTTGTGATACGACCCGTTTTCTGACATTTGTATTATATCTCTCTGATTGCCACAGAGTACCCTTATGATGATTCTTTTCCTTCGATTCGATGTCTCTCTCACGATAAACATAGGCTCCTTTGCGAAAATTTGCTCTGGGTTTATCGAGTTCTTCCTGATCTCCATAACTTCCTGTTTCCTTGTTGTTGTTTCTGTGTTGTATTGCTGCCATTGAACCCTGTAATAAATCATTTTTAATCCCCATATACCCGCGGCTATACTCGATCATTTCGGTCAGCGACTGGTCCCCGGCCCGTTCCAAATCCACCTGCAACTCGATAGGCAGTCCAGCCAAGAAGGTAGCCTTTGTTAGATCGTCGATTATTGATGCTAACATCTTCACCTGAGACGTATATTCATCGATAGTCTCGCGCTCGTGATACTGTAAGTTTGTCAATTGACTGTACACAGAGCGTCTAATCAGGCCGAACGAATTGTTTAGTATCTTGAAGAACCAATTCGATTCTTGTAGATGCAACCTCCGATAGTAAAAAAGGGAGTTTCGGGGCTGAATCAGTAATCTTCTAGATTTTCATAACCATTTCAAATTTATTCTGCCAGACCTCGAAGCTAATAGTTCGATCGAATTTTTCCAAAAACTCGAAAACGATATTCATATCATTCATCATGCCCGGACAGCTTGTAACAAGCGAAAAGTTTATTTTCAAAACATTGTTTAATCGATAATGTTCAAACAAAATATTTATCAAAAAACATATATTAAATATTTTAAATAATTAAAATATCTAATATCCAACACTATATTGTTTTTAAACATTAAACTTCTAAATTACCTACTATTTTGACCACTAAGTAATTATGCTATTAACAATATTTGTTTCTTATTTATTTCTTATTTAGAATTTTATTATTAAAACTTTAGGAAAACATTTGGAAAATTAGTCGCTGTGGAAAACTTTGATTTAAATTCGATAAATTTCACAGGAATAAAACTGGTTATTCTCAAAAACAGAGCTTACCAATGTAGTGAATTAAAGTAACAGACAAAATTTGTGTTGTTTTGCCAGTCTAGTGATTATATTAATTTTTTCATGCTTTACTTTATTTTTATACTAATTATGAAGGTATAAAACTATAGTAAAGCATAAAAACTCTAATCCAGTTATTTTTGGTAGGCAATACAACACAAGTTTTGTTTAGTACTTTAAAATACTAACTGTCAACTGAAGATTAAAATGTGCTGTGAAATAAAATATAATTAAAGATATTCGGAGTTACTAGTAAATCAAAATAAATCAAATATTTGACCTTCTTTGGTGATCCTTTTCTAAACTGCACGGGTAATTTTAATTGTAAAAATACATTGATTGTACAAAAATTATATTAAAATCAATCTATTATTATAAATAATGAACATATTTTCTTAATAATAAAATGAATGATAAACAATTAATTAAAACTTTTTAATAAAGTTTTAGATAATAATAAAGTTTTTTAATAAAAATAAATTTAATATAGTTTTCTAAATTATTCATAAAAAAGATTAAAATATGTGATAACAAATGTTTATTAAAAAATATATTCCAAAATGATAGAAAGATTTATAATTAAATTACACTATACTATACAAAACTATTTTTAAATGTATTTTAATAAATTTTAAATAATTTGATTAAAGTACTTTGTAATATTCTGAACATATTTCGATGCATTTTCACATCATCTTCAGCGATTTTTTATTGTAATTTAAATTTCTTATAATTGCTTATAGAATTAAACTTTACTCTAAATTTAAATGGTATCATGATTTAATTTGATTATAATTTATTTTGAAAATTTCCTATATATGGTAACATAATAAAGGTTAATTATATTTTAAAGAGATGTTCTTGGTCAAAATTTTGAATTTTATATTAATTAAAAATATTTAAAATTGAGGCAGCTTTACCTTGTCCATTTTGAATGTTAATTAATGAATTATAGTGCCGGATCAACAATGATTACTGGACATTCGCAACTTAGTCTATCGAGTATGGTGCTTGATCACTGCAGATGTTGTAAGGATAGAAATGAGTTCTCCATTTTACAAACAAATTTTGATTCACACTACGAACGGCAGTTTTGCGAATCATGTCCGAAATAATACAAAGTACTTTAATCAAATTATTTATAAACAAAGTCAAACTAGCGTTCACGAGATTAAATTTATTCAATTTTAAATGATAGAAATATCTATATTAATAAAATTTTGACTATTATTTTACACTAAAAATAAAAATACTACAAATTTTTTTATAACGAATGAATAAACGATTTTTATTACTTAATTTTAATAATAGAATTTAAAATTAAATAAAATTAAGAATAACTAAATTAAAATAAAAATGGTGTTTTGAAGAAGTACTGCTTTATATTGTACTGTTTTGAGAAATTTTATTTTGAGAAACACTGTTTTGAGACATAATAAATCCATTCAAAAATTCAAATTAAAATTAGTAGAAAAAATTTATAAACATTTTAATACATAATGAAGCTTAACAAAATTAGAAAAAATTAGAAGCTTTGACAAAAAATGATTTTAGCGTATTTGTAAAATTCTTATACAATTTCAGAATTATTTAAATACTGAAGTTGTATTTTGTTATTCTAACTGGTTTTGAATTTTTAATATGATTCTTTATACGATGAGTACAAATAATGTGACACCGTAAAATGAATAAATCATACTTGTTTATAATTTAATATTTATATATATTTTATATATGATTTGTTATTATAGGGTGGCAAAGGAGAAATTGGAATAGCTGGAGTTTCTGGTGCACCTGGACCTAAAGGTCCACATGGAGAGGCTGGTGCTGCTGGGCCAATCGGACCAGTTGGTCCACCGGGAAATAATGGAAGAGCTGGAATGCCTGGATCAACTGGTCCTCCAGGACCAAATGGATCTCCTGGCGTTGCTGGTCCTCCAGGACTTAAGGGTGACGAAGGTAGTTTAGGACGGAGGGGAAGTACTGGTGATCCAGGTTTGCCAGGCCAGGATGGGGACCCTGGTCCAGTTGGAGTGAAAGGTCCAGAAGTAAAAGACTTAATTATGATTTACATTTTAAAAGTTTTATAGGGAGTAAGAGGCAAAAATGGAAATCCTGGAAGAAAGGGGGAACAGGGACCTCTAGGCATTCCAGGATTAAGAGGTCCTTCTGGTAGTATCGGACGAACTGGTAGAGTTGGCGTACAAGGTGCAATCGGTCCAAAGGGTTCTTCTGGTTTACCTGGTCCACAGGGAAACATTGGACTTATTGGCCCTGTTGGTGAACCAGGAGAAGAAGGTAATAGAGGAGTTTCTGGTGCAATTGGCGATCCCGGAAAAATTGGTCCATTTGGATTACGGGGTAGTCCAGGAATTAAAGGTGATCAGGGAAGAGGAGGCCAACCAGGCCTACCAGGAAACCCCGGTTTAGATGGATTGATTGGAAAACCCGGACCAGCTGGTAAAGATGGGGATCCTGGAAGAATAGGTCCTAGAGGAGTTATAGGTCTTATGGGTAAACCTGGTCTGGAGGGAAAAAGAGGTGAACGTGGATATCCTGGTCCAATAGGACAAGATGGTTCTCCTGGACCCAGTGGAGCGTCTGGAGCTAGAGGAGATATTGGAAACCCAGGAGAGGATGGAAGTCCTGGTGATGAAGGACCTCCAGGAAGATCTGGACCACAAGGGGGTGCTGGTCCTCCGGTAAATTAATTCATATATGTTTGTAAATTATTTACATAATCATGTAAAATAATATTATAAAATATGTATCGTGAATTAATTTAAATAACATTAGCATAGTATAAAAAACAAGATCTTTGGTTCCAAAAATTATTGTTTAAACTGCACTGTTTAACTTTATGATGAATTTACACTACCCGAAAAATTTGAACTTTTTTTAGACAAAGAAGTCTTTACCTCTATTACATGCAGAATGTGATGCTGAACACGAATATGATAGTCGTTTTTCTCTTATACATCCAGATCTTTTGTTATCTTATGTTTTTTATTTACCTTGAAAAAATGTAAAAGTCCTAGGTCGAAAACCAGTAACACAGTACTTATGACAAAGTAATTTATATTTTAAGGACTGCAAATCATCCAGAAATAGTCAGCCATCATTCTCGGATCTGTATCTTCCTTGATATCGCCGTTCCAGTGTTGAAAGGGTCTGGTGAAATCGTTCACCATGTTCATCTGTGACTTATTCCATCTTGGATGGGAAAAAGTCAATGTGGCTTTTTAGAAAGTGAATTTTTGGAGACATATTCACCTTCATCAGTTCAAATGCATCCAGAATTTCTGAAACTATATCTCGGTAATCAGGAGATCGATGTTTGCCTGAGAGGAAAATAAAAATAAATAGCAAATACATTTAATGTTATCGTACATATGTTGTTCAAGTGATTGAAGTATGAAAACATACCAGGAAAGTTTTCCACACACTTTTTTATGGCATTACAGGCACGCAATTCAACTGGGGATAATGCATCTTGAAACTGTCGACTTTTTATTAATTTCCTTGTATCTGGCCTGACAAAGACACCTTCTTTTATTTTGGCTGCTGAAAGTCGCGGAAAAATATTCTTCAGTGTTTTCATTCGCTCGCCTTCCGAATCCAAAGCCTTGACGAAATTTTTTAAATCTCAAGTTTGATATGCAAAGGTAGTAAAATTACTTTTCCCGGTGGTACAAGAGCCTCGTGGAGGACATTTTACACTCCTGGTGTTCGATTTACACGCTCTGGCCAATGGTTTCTG
>MQRK01243759.1:46807-57086 GCA_001938485.1 Girardia tigrina
AAGGACACTGACCCCGTAGGAGGCCTATCGGGGGGCCCTTAAGGACTTTAGTTTGGGTGGACCCTCTAAAGAGCCTTAGGCTCAATACCATTGAAAGAGATGGGAGGCCCAATGAATGCCCTGTAAAAAATCAGATAAACATAGAATTAATGAATACATTATGTAATTAAAGCATTGAATTTAAAATAAAAAAAATAGTCAAAAACTATAACTCTATAAACAACGCATTAGAAATGAACCGAAAAGAACAACCATCTAAGAAACCTTCTGGTGCAGCATACAAACGGTTGAAAAATCAAAGAGATAATGATGCACATAAAATGCAAAATCAATGGAAAACTTGGCTGAGTTTAAACTATAATAAGCCAAATACGGATTCTGCGGAAGACACCAATAACGGCCCAGAAGAAAATGCAAGTGAATGTGAAAGTTTTGGAATAAAGCAGATAGAAGAGCACTTCGAGTCAAGTTCTTCATGGTATGGATCAATAAGTTCTGAAGTCCAAGTACTAACTGAAGAAGTTTTGGAAACTGAAAATGAGAATGAACAAGAAAATGTTGAGAAAGTTCATGCAGTTGAAATCATGCAAAACAATAATTATTCTATGGTTGACGAAGTATTGGAAAGCTTAACTTTCACGATCCTAAAATGTGGCCATTGATCAATGACGAAGTAAGATGTTGTTTGGTTGAACCGGATCAAAATAAAAAAGATTATTTTCCAACTGATTCTGGAAACAGACGTTTCAATAATATTAGCACAATAGAGCTAATTAGTCATTATAACATCCAATTGGCCGAGCACATTGCAACAGTTAAAGCGAACAAAAAGTAAACAAGCTATTTTTCTCCTCAAATTCAGAATGAATTATTAACACTGCTGGTTGGAAAGGTTAGGAAAGAAATTATATCAAGAATAAAAGAGGCTAAATATTATTCTATTAAGTTTCATTGTACGCCAGATAACTCACATAAAGAACAAATGACTGAAATTATAAGATATGTTTTGATTAAGAATAGTGATTGCACAGTCGAAGAAAGTTGTATTGACTACATTGAAAAGGTTCCAGATCTACTCGTCAATCAATCAAAAAATTACCAAAGAAAACAAGACCGCACATTTCTTAACAATGATGGGAAAAGAAGCCTACCACCTTGTTCGAAATCTGGCATATTTAGAATAAGCCTCAAAGAAATCAGCTCAATCTCAATATGCACTTCTACGAGAGCATCTTCTTCCAGCAAACTACGAGAGCAATGAAAGGACCAAATTCCATAGCATCATCCGACATACAGATGAGAAATATAAAAATTTTTTACTCCGGATTCAAATTCAAGCTTCCAATTGCAATTTCGGGAATCATTTGGAAATTCAAATTAGAGATAGAATCCCTGCAGGAATCAACAACACTGAAATTCAACAGAAGTTATTACGAAAGAAGGATCTCACGTATCACAAAGCTCGCAATATCGTACAAGAATATGATGATTTATGCAATTCAACGACATTCCCAGTTCTTCAAGTGAGCAGAGATGGCAAACACATCGGAAAAGAATATTCTCAAAACAGATTCTCCGGATATAAAGAAACATCAGATCAATCTAATACTCGGATCAAAATCGGACTTTGTCAGTCTTGTAGAGGTAATCATTTTCGCTCATCATGTAAATTCAGGAATGCAATCTGTCATCAGTGCAAAAAAGGACATATAGCAAAGGTTTGCAGATCCGGAAGCACATCAATTCATCTAAAAGCAATAAATGCTTCAGAAAAGAGATCAGACACAGAAATGTTATCATTTTCTATCGATTCAACTCTACACATACACGAGGAATTGAGCTTTGATATTGGAACAAGTCATTAGTTTATTCTGGATACCGGAAGTTCAATCAACTTTATGCCAATTCGCCTTCTAGAGACTCTGAAATTGGGAAACAAACAGTCTCTATCGTCAACTTCAGTCACAATACACGGAGTATCAGGTCAAAAACTTCACATATATGGAAAATGCTCGTTGAACGTATTGAAGTTTTTATTCGGTTTCATCATCGAGTGTTCTTTCATAGTCTCGATATTTTCGGATTCCGAATCGTCAGGCACAGCGATAAAACGCAATCGATCGACTGATCGTATCGATCAAAACCTGAGGTGGAACAGCTCGCCAAATGGGGATCGAAAGGCAACACAGAACCACCACGATTCGGTAGCTGGTCCGACATCTGATGACGCGTCGATTTCGGTCACTAGAGCTCATTGGCACACGGACGCCGTCAAACCGACACGGCTATCTTCCCGGGCACTAGGTCCCGGCATATCTAAAAGGTTCTGGTCGCTGTCACTCGGTCCGGATACCGGTATTACATAGTTATTAATACATTTTTTGGTTTGCAGTTAGTAAATTTCTTGTTATTATTGATGATAATAAAACGAATTTGCAAACAGTTAAAACTCGGGAATGGTTTAGCTAAATTTGAATTAAGCGAATTACGCGAGCCTCCACATTTCCCTTATTCCTATTTCAGTTCATAAATGTCTTCTAAAATCTGAAATTTATTGTCATATTTTTCATTAATTTTATATCGAAGTGATATTTATTTTTATTATAAAACTGCTATAAGAAATGAAATCCAGGTATTTAGAAATCTATCCAGGTATCAAGAGATTACAAAAAAGAAACTTCCTGTTGTGAATTTAAATATTGTTTAAATCATTCATTTCTCGTATTATTAGATTCGCGTGTTTAGAATTTATTTACATTCATAACTATTTTTTTTAATATAGTTACACATTTTAGATGGAATAAAGTTTTGATTCGACTTACAACAATTTATAACACATAAAATTTATACAATTTCATCATGGAAGCCTCAAATATTCGATTGGGTTCCCAACTACTCTTGTGTCTCTTCAAAATTCAACCATTGAATACACACCTTTACATCATACCTCACGATTACCAAGATTTCAGATGATCACAGACTAAATGTTCTCATCAATTTCGTTACTCACATGATTTTTGATCTTGATATAAATTGTTTATGATCTATAGACTTAGAAAATATATGAATATGGGTCTGATAATAATTAACCCCAAAAATAACAAAGATATATATATCAAAAAGAATTATAGATTATTGTTGTTTTAAATGAATTTATATTAACAAGCTTTTAACACGACTATAGACAAAATAAACGCCAACGTCTAAATATTGTAATACACTTGATAGACGAAATATTGTAATCGTTTTCTAGGAGGCTTCAAATATTGAAAACGACATATAGGAATGATTTAAATATTCTTGAAAAATATTTTGGATCGTAAGAATTAATTTAAAACTGATCCATATTTCCGATAATAGAACTTAAAGCTATAGGTAATTTGATGGATTGGAAACGTTAATCGAAATTTAGTTGGATCGGTAATAAATAAATTATTACTTCTACAGAGCAAATGACGAAAATTAATATCGATAAAAATGTTAAATGGATAAGAAATTCAGAAATATTTGATAATTGTCGGATACCCGACAGAACGTAATCTACTGTTCGCTTTTGACTTTTGCGCTTCTTTTTCACTTTATTTTCCGTGTTAATTATGTTTTATTCATCCGAATAAATTATTAACGAAATTTTTTTTAATGTTTGCTTCTTCTGATTATTAAAGAATAATAAATAAAAGATGTGCAAAGGTTGAATGTTAATCTCAGATTTTCTTAGTAAAAAATATAGTGTATCTGAAATTTGATGGAAAAAAATTCAATTAAAATTTCCGCCAAAAATTCGATTAATAAAAATTAGAATTTAATCACTCGATTTCCCATATGAGCGAAACTCGAAAATATACAATATATTCCGATGCTGAAATAACATCACCAAAATTATGTTGGTCGATTGTACAGAAAATTAGGTTTGTTTAAATAATCATTGTTAACTTTGAACACTTTTAAAATATATCATTTCTACCATCTGCGCTTCGGATATAGGAAACAGATGATCGAGCTGGATATGTGACGATAAAAAGTCCTGATAAAATCAAGTAAATATTTAATAATCATAAATATCGATTTTTTATTAATTAAAAAAAAATTTCTTTAAATGTTATTTATAATTAAAATTTTTCTTTAAATGAAATTTTTAATTAAAATATTTTTTGAAAGAATAAAAAATTAATTAAGGAGCATTACAGATCCCATCCAAGATTGTTCTACTTTTGATCAATCTATATATTGAAGGGAATTTTTCTCAAGCCTCAGAATGAAGTATATGAAATCTCTTGACTTAGCCCGGTAAAATGCAGCAAATTGCTATATTGATCCAACAATCCAAAATTTCAACAGTTTGAGAACACTGTGAGTATATATCGTGGCACTGTTATTTAAAGCGTAGAAAAGAATAATACTTTAAAAACAATAGAACATTCCAAAATTGATTTTCATTCCAAGTTTTATAATTTTTAATTGCGACATTACAATTTGGCTACGAGAATGAAATCTCTACAATTTTGACGACAGGATAAATCACAAAAACAAGTTGATCTTCAAGTTATAAGGAGATGGTTTGAACTATTATGCATTCTAGCCAGACTAGGAGACAATAAAGTATATCATTTACTAGCAAGTCTAGAAACAGCAATAACCAAGCTACAATTCATGGAGTTCTGACAAAAGAACTCAAAAATAATGACAAAGATAACATTTGTAAATGTTCATTAAAAATATAATATATTTGGTCAATCCTAAATAAAATTACCTTTTATGTTCCTACATCTTGTTTGTTTTAATGTAAAATAACGACATTATAAAAACAAATTTATTGTATTTTTAAACAATTTTTTTCTTTTAAAAATTAATTATTGAATTTTATCAAAAAAAATGAAATTTTAACACTTTTTACGAATTTCTTTTCTAAATCAAATAAATTATCTAATATTTGGATTTATTTTTGTAATAAAACAATTTGTTATAATATTTATTTTAATTTTAATTATAAAAATCCTCAATTTATAATTTAATTTTCCAATATGGTTTCGATCAACAAATCATGTTTTGGAAATCTTTTACATGTACAATAATATATAATTATGATACCATAATTTAAAAATTTATATTATAAACTTTAATTTACATTAAATGAACTGATATGACATTACATTTTGTCCACATTTTTTATAATTATTATTAATTATACTGTGATGACGATGAATAAACTGGAATTATGAACTGTTGTTTTATCGTGTCACATTGAGTTGTTTGAAAGACAGTGGTTATTTTGCTTCTCATGCTGTAATTTGTTATTAAATACATATACAACAACTTTAATTTAACAAAATTAAATCACAAAAATGGATAAAGTTTAATAACAAATTATTAAATACAAGACGTTTTGTAATTTACACATGAAATTTTGGTAAAATTTAACGTTGTATTATTTTTTGTTAAGTTTTATTTGATTTAGGATTTTTAAAATTTACCGTATATTTTCGATATTTAAAATTAATTAGATTGGGATAATATCCTCAATTTTTTTTAATTTTTGGCTTTGAAAACTCTTTAAATTTAAACTCAGAAATCTTGTGGGGCATCCAAAAGGTATAGATCAGCGGTTGTCAATTTTATAGTGTCACGAGCCTTTTAATACAATTCTTAAGGTTGTGGCGAACCCCAATCGTAAAATTATTTTTGTCAATAACCCTAGGTAACTATAATATTGCTACTCAATACTGTTAACAATAGTAATGTAAATATCTGATATGCGTTAAAAAATTATAATGACATGCCATACATTTGACACATTAGAATACAAACAAAAATGGCATTTTTGCAATGGTCTAAGCGATCCCTGGCAAATCGTCTTTCGACCCTCAACGGGATCGCAACCCAAAAGCTGAAAACTGATGGTATAGATATAATTCATAAATATCGTTGAAATAATTTTACTATTAATTTGTTATAAAATTTTGCAGTTGTTTGAATTTATTATATTTTTCGATAATTATTTTTGTAGTGATAGACCTAAGTGGGCTTACTGATACTGAACTGAAGCGATCACTAAACTCACTTTTTCTAATAAAATGATAAAATCAAATAATAAAATTTAATAAATTCTAAACGCAAATAAGCAGCTAATAGGATCACAAAGAGGAAGGACAGAAATAGTTATGTAAACAAATAATATAGTTTACAAGTTCCGTAGTCAAAAACACAGTAAATATTAGAATCACGGTATTCGGACCTCCTGAAAATTACTGATGATTAGACCGGGATCAGGATCCTGAACGAGAATAGACGAAGTATGATACAATAATGATAAACTTTGTTATGGTGTTACTCGAACGGGTTGAGCGTTTCTTCTGATTACTTTTGTAGATACGTAAGTAAATATTTACTGTCCTCGTTTTTACGAAGCGATCAAAATAAACAGGGAGAATATTTTTGTATAAACCTGTTGTAGATCGAATCAAAAACTTTATTCTATAAAAATACATAAAATAGTTAAATTAAAATAGTAAATATAAATGTAAATAAATTCTAATTTAATAATTTGCGAATTTAATAATACGCGAAATGAGTGATTTAAATAATATTTAAATTCACAACATTCACCCACACACATAAAAAGTAGCATCAACTAAAAAGTGTAACTGCAAAACAAAGTATAGTACAAGACAGAAAGCAAACTAGTCCATATTGATGATTAACCTTCGAGGGGTTTTGCGATGTCATGATGATCGACGTACGGGCATCCAATTGTTCTTTGGCGAAGTACTTTCGGTGTCTGAATTGAGTGGCGCAGATTCCCAGTTTGTCTTCGTCATTGGTTTCTCGGTACCCCGACCAATTGAGTCATGATGATTATTTTGTTGGCCTTCTCTTATTTGTTGGGATGAGCGGTTCGTAATTACTTCCTACATAGGGAATGGAGCTAGATCTCGTAGACTTATAGTGTCTTCTCGGCCATTGGTCAGATGTACAACTGCGTATTTAGGATTAACGGAGATGATTTTGCCTTTGTCAACCAAAGAGTTTTCTTTGTTTCTAACATGCCAATATATTAATACTGTTTTGGCATCAGTCAGCCACGATGGAAGAGAAGGGGTATTTGGTGACATACGAGGGAATGTAAATAGGAGATCAGGTGGTGTTGTGTTGGTAGCAGTACAGAGGAGGATCCGACTCGCGCAATGAGCGTCTGGTAGAACGCTTTCTGATTCTGATTCTCTCATTCCTTTGAATGCCAGTACTAATTTGATTGATCACCATAGGTCGCCATGAAGTTTGTCACACTGCCCGTTTCCAAATGGGTTATACGGAGTAGTTCTTGTTTGAGCAATTCCATGATGAGTCAGAAATGATGATAATTCTGAGCTCATAAATTGAGTTCCCCGATCAGAATGTATAGATGCTGGTCGACCGAAAATAGTAAATACTTCTCGCATGCATTTGATTACAACTCCAGCTATCATGTCCCTCCTTTGAAAAGTTAATCAGTATCTTGAGTATTCATCTACCATGGATAATATGTATTTGTTACAGGATGATGATGGTTTGGTCCTAGGAAGTCAATACTTGGAATGGTTAAGTAGCCTTGATAAGATGATTTTCCCATTTAAGAAAACGCGGTTTTAAAGCAGCACAGTATTCACAGCTTCTGCAAGTTTTCCTGACATCTTCCATGGAGAATGGTAGGTTTTTCACCCTTATGTAATGCATAAGGCGTCGCTCAACAGGGTGACAAAGGGATTCACGAATCTGCTTGAGGGAGTAAGTCTGTGAAGTAGAACATTCGATTCTAGATAAGGCATCAACAGGAATATTTTCAAGTCCTGAGCGGTAACGTATATCATATGAGTAAGGATCTAGTTCTGCACGCCAAAAAGCGATCTTGTCGTTTTTTATTTTTAAGTTTGCGGATGGATGGAACACAAAGGAGACTGCTCTTTGATCGGTCAGAAGAGTGAAATGTCGGCTCAGTAAGAGATGTTTCCATGCACGAATGCATTCAACGATCGCAGCTGTTTTTTTCTATATAGCGAAATTTAGTTTTTCAGATTTGTTCAGTGAACGATAGAAAATGTGATCGGATGGCTTTCTTGAGTTAGCATAGCAGCGACTGTATTATCAGATGCATCAGTTTCAACTAATAGTGGACTATCCGGACTGGTTACGTGTAGTATAGCACTCGTAATTAGATTTTTAATCTCTTCAAAAGCAGACAGGGCTTCAGCAGATAAGAGAAGCTGGTAGTATCCCTGAGAGGCCGAATAATAATTGAGTAACATGGCACCGACTTTGAATAGTACGGAAAGAGTCCAGTGATCTTGGATAGTGTTTTAGCATCAGCGGTGGGTTTCTACTTTAAGAGAAGATCCAATCTGGTTTGATCGGGAGCCAGTACTTTGTTGTGGATTTGGAAACCAAAGAACGCGATGGAAGTGGTACGATATTGAACTTTGTCAAAATTCAATGTGATTTTGAAGTCTTCGGTAGTGGCCATGAATTTCTTGAGTTTTTCATCATGGTCAGCTTGATCTTTACCGCAGATTACTTCGTCGTTTAAATAAGAAAAGACGCCCTCCATTTTGTATTTGTGGATAAAGTCAACCATGACTTTTTGAAAGATAGCAACGGCATTCGTCAGTCCAAACGGTAATCTGGCATATTGGAACAGGCGACCGTGGGCTTCAAACGCAGTGTAGTGTTTTTCGTCCTCTCTAAGAGGCACTTGATAGTAAGCATGTTGGGTATTTGTTTTTCTTTAATTTTAAACACTGAGTTTGATATAACTAATTATCTGACTCCAAATAAATCAGAAAATTCTTCCAACAATTTTTCAAATTTGTTTGATTAAAAAATAAATTGATTATCTTATGAAGTAGTGATCTTAATAAGTTTTTCAAATAATTGAATCAATTGAATGACAACAATATATTTATTGAATGACTTGAAATACACTGTAATGAGAATTTGCGTTGAGAGTTTGACAGATCTTTGAGTTCAACACAATATAATTGATTAATAATTTTAATATTATTTCGATTTCCAATTAATTTCTTTTTCTAAATTATCTTTAAAGTTTTGTTTAAAAAAAATTCCTTTAATTTTTCTCCTTAAAAAAATTCACTTCTAAAAACTTCTCTTTTTAAAATTTCTCCTTTTATAATTCTGTTTTAAAATGAAAATGTATGGGTATTTACCGTATTTATCGGACTATAAACCGCGGCTTATATGAAAAAAATATGAAAATTAAAAAAAAATGGTTAGACTTATACGCGTGTGCGACTTATATAAAAATAAAAACATCAATATATAAAAACAAAACCAATAATTTATTTTAAGATTATTCGATTTTCTCGAATCAATCAAAATCTTCATCATCTATTATTTCAAATGTTTCGAAAATGTGCAAAAAATCCGTTTGGATTTCTTGTAAATCTTTATCCTCACTTCCAGTTTCAATTTGTGAATCATCATCACCTTCGATATTTTCATCATAAGTTTGAATTCCTGCTTTCTTAAATCCATTTTTAATAGAATGTGGTGTAACATCTTCCCAGCTTTTAACAATCCAATCGCATATTTCTGAAAATGTCGCTCTTTTGATTTTCCCCGTTTTGTTGTGAATGTGACAACCATTGATAATTCAATTTTCCTAATGTAACTTTAGATTAGATTTGAACGATTTGTTAACTGATAGATCAAGTGGTTGAATGCTTTTAGTGAGGCCACCAGGTATCACTGCAAGTTCAGAATATTTTGACGTCCTTTTTAACTTCCTCAGTAAGATGAAATCTAGCAGAATCGTATATTAAAAGTGATTTTGGCTTAAAAAAGGAATCATTTCTTTTTATCCAATTTTTTTGTATCCATTTTTTCATTATTTCACAATTTGACCATCCATTAGTATTGACTTCAACAATAACTCCTTTTAAAAAATTTTCTTTTGGTATTGTTAGTCTTTTAAATATCACTATTGGTTCACATTTTTTTCCATCTGCAGTTACAGTTATATAACTGTAAAATTATATTTTTCATTTCCGGTTGTTTTATTCAGAATATTTTTTTTTCCTTTTTCATCAACTGTCCTTGTATCTGGAATAACGAAGCTGTAGTGCCCTACTTACTGACACGGTGTGATTATTTTATTTGCATGTTCTTTAACGTTTGTGTTAACTTTCGATGTGCTCTGATGTTTCTTTCGTGCTTGACATGTGTGTTTTCATTGTTGATTGTGCTTTCGAATGTTTGTTTATTTATTTATCTGACGAAAGCGTCGAATAAA
>MQRK01243760.1:0-13908 GCA_001938485.1 Girardia tigrina
CACAACACAAATTCAAAGTTTCAACCAAAGGAACATTTGTAAATAAACTAGAGATATCAAAAGAAACCATAAATTCACCTTCATTCTGTACTTTATAAGTAGAAATGAAATCAACAAATCAAAAAATTGTTAATTAGGTCACGTTGCCCTAAAATCAATGTTCAATCGGCAGTCTCAACCAGCTTAGTGAGAATTTTTGATTAGCATGATTTCATGCAACCGATTACATAATCATCATTTTTGTATTTATATACAGGTGAATTGATTATTAATTAGTGACCTGAAGATGACGGTAGATCCGTCGAAATATATTGTCGTAAAATATATTTTTAAATGGATGACTTTGGTTATTAAAATTTAAATAAATATGTTTATTTCTCATCCCTAAAGTAATATTTAAACAATATTAAAATTAAAATGAAATAATTAAAATAAACATGTTTTTTATATAATTTTTAAAATTTTAGTTTTAAATTTAAATTTACTTTTATGGTAAAAAGCGTTTTTATTGTTATTAAAATGATAGGATAACATTTATTAATTATTTATTTCAAGTTTAGAAATTTTCAAAAAAAGAAATCTGAAAACCCGAAAGATTTTAGAAGATAAAAGAAAATGATGAAAAAATGAAAAATGAAGGAAATTATTTTTTATTAAATTTATTAATAAAAAATACATTAGGCAAAAGGAAATTGATTTTTTTTCATAAAAAATAGTTTTTAAATTCGAAATTTTGTTTTTTTTTTAAATTTAAATATTTTGTATTATTTTAGATTTTTTAATATAAAAATAATTTAACAATTTTTTGATGAATTTTTAAAAAAATATTTTTTATAAAAAATGAAAGAAATTTATTGAAAGATTTTTTTAAAAATTTAATAAACTAAAAAAAATGTTTGGTTAGTTTTTATTTTTAATAAAATTTCATGTGAAAACATTAATATGAAGTAATATTAATTTAAGAATACAGAAAGTTTATAAAGAATGTTCTTATTTTGTTTTTGTAAAGGAAAAAATTGAATTTCTGCTGGTTAACTTGTTACAATTGTAAATTAATATGTTTTAATTAATTTTTTCAAAACTCAATTCAAAAGTGAACAATGAAATTTGTTTCATTAAATTACATTACAATTGTTTGCAACAAAAAAACTTTGTTCCATTAAAATGTATTATAAAAGTATAATTTAATTTTAAATCTTAAGAACGCTAGTTTAACAATATTTATAAATAAATTAATTATTAATAAATTTATATAAATTAATTATAATAAAATATCAAAAAATGGAAAAATAATAAAAATAAAATTTTAATTACTTATAAAATTTTAAAAATTATGTGAAAACATTAATATGAAGTAATATTAATTTAAGAATACAGAAAGTTTATAAAGAATGTTCTTATATTGGTTGCAATTATTGAGGGGGCTTTACTTTGTCCATTTTGAATGTCAATTATTGATTAGTTTTTTAATTTTTTGAATTTTCAATGAATTCAATGCTCTTACCCTCCAGCCCTTAATTATAAACGAAAATTACTTTGTCATTATTATAAATAAATAAGCAAGAGTGAATGAACCAACTCATCAAGGGCTTTTAATTACAGTCATAAGTAATTGACAATATTCTTCTTATAAGTTTTGTTTGCTATAAGGTTTATGGATTTTTTAAAAATTAACTATTTCAAATAAATAAGTATATATTTATTAATTACAAAAAGACAACAAAATTATTTTTTATGATTTTTTTTCATTCCTTTTTTAAAAAAACAATGAAATTGATGTAAAATTAAACAAAATATAAGTTTGAAATAAAACACAAAATACGCAATTAAAAAAAATATACGTCAAAAGATGATAAAGCAATATTATACATAAAGCATTTATTTGAAAGTGGAATTTAAAGTGGTAGGCCGGGCGCAGTATTGGGCGTTATGTCCAGTCTCATGACAAACGACACAGCCGCCGAGTAGTAAATGTAGCCCTTCCTACGTGCTCAGAATGATTGCTCGCGCCGCATACTCGCCTCCATTTGTGGTATATTTAGACAAGTATTTATTTAATTTTTTGTGGTATATTTAGTAAATCCCTTATTAATTTGCAGTTAAATTTGTAACTTAATATATTTTATTATCAATTGAGATTAAAAACAGCTTTAAATGTTTATATGTTTACTCTATCGTTCCATACTTTAATGGATATCGGAGACATAATAAAGAAAACAATCTTATTATTTTTAGCAAATAGAAAAATAAATAAGTTATTAAAATATTTACCCAAAATTATTATTTATTATTTAAAAAATATTAATTTGATTTATTTATTTTAAAATTGTAAATAAAATTAATTATTTTCTTTAAAATTTTACAATTATTTTATATTAGAAATCAATTTAAACATTACATATTTTTAGATAATAAGAATTAAAGTATTAATCATCCATCTGGGTAGGAGAGACACATTTCCAAATCAACATACACATTCAAACACAAAACATCAAACATTCAAAATATTCCTCCCAGACTGAAATGTAGGACCATATGAAAATCTGAAAAAACAGTGTATTCTCAAAGCTGTTCCAAGTTTGAGACTGCTGACATTCAGTAAAATAACACGTTGGGTCAGTGCAAAACAATCACACACGAATAAATACATTTTCTTTTAATTTTTTTGTTCGTAATTTTTAAGAAAAATGAAATATTAGTTCATACCAGAAAGAATGAGACTTTTGAAATGTCAATATCATTTTTAACGAGCAATGTAAAAAAACAACCCTGTGTAATACATTCATTCATAATCACCATTCTTCTTTATAACATTAGGGAGGCATTGTATCAGTTTTCCCATCTCAGATGACCATCGTTCAGCAGAAATATTTTTCAGTTCTGATGTAATGAATTGATGTAATGAATTGATGTAATTCATCTACAGATTGAAAATTGGTTTTGTGTCGCTGATCTTCCAAGTAAGGGTGAACAAAGCGATCCAAGGTGTTATAATCAGGGGAATATGGTGATTGACGGAGCAATGTAGCATTCTTGTTTGCGAGAAACATGTACATCACTTTGGAAACATGAGGCCTCGTGTTGACTTGCACGAAAATCATGTTTCTCCAGTTGAGTGAAACACATGTCGACTAAACTTCTTCTCCATATTAACAAGAAAAGTGACATAACGCTCGCTATTCATGCTTTCTCACTCCTGCAGCAGTTAGCAATGATATTTTCCAGTGAAGGACACTGTGATGACAGGCATGATTTTTCTGTCAAACTGGCTACGCTTGGTTCACTGTGATCACCATCAGAGAGACCCAGCAACAGTTGCTTCTTTTCTTGCCAACAGTTCTCATGTAAAACCACTTCTCATCACAAAATGTTCATGTTGGTGTTTGCTTTTCAAAATTTTCAACCATTCCTTTGCAGTAGTGACACAATTAATCTTTTGATTATTTGACAATGCATGAGGAACCCACTTCCAGGCAGCAGACCGAAAGCCCAAATGGTCACTCATAATACGCTGAATGGTTCCATGGTTGAGGGATGTCTCATCTTCAATTTCATCAATCGTCACTGCACCATTGGCGTTAATAATTCCAGAATCCAACAGAATGTTTTCACGGGTTGTTTTTGTTGATTTTCTCCCGCAGTTTTCCCAAGCAAAAGAAGTCTTGCCATTATCAAATTCAGTTATCCACCGATACACTGTAGATTCTCCAACACTGTCAGCACCATGAACAGAGATAATTTCCTGATAAATTTCACTTCCCGTTATACCGAGTGAATAACGGGAGAAGGTTTAGAAACGAAGATTTTTTCGATTTTCCGCCCTCATACAGACAAATAAATCAACCAATATTCAAACAAGTATTCAATAAATATTTTCTATCAATATTTTTTTAACAATTACATATTTTTACTCTTTATATGTTCCTATATACTGCGCAAGTAATTTCCGCCTTTACAGATCACAAACATAGAAATATAACATCATTCTCACTCTTTCTGGTACGAACCACTAAATTTATTTTAATGCAAATTTTTATTCGTACAATGTTTTTTGATTATTGCGTAGTGCCGTATAAGGTATAATGCATGATGTGGATTGCCATGATGATGGGATAGTTATCTCGAAACTAGTCCTCTACTTTTTAACCTTTAACCGGATAGAAGAGTCTTTTGGACTCTTTTTTATTAACCGTACGTAAATCAAAATAAAAATACTAATTCAAATTCAATTTTTTTGCACTTTTTTAACTAATCATGAATTTTATTAAAAGAATGTTTGAATTTTGAATTTTTATTTCTTATGTATACATTCAATTTTCAGCTTAAGAGTCCTTCGGACTCTTCTATCCGTTTATGATACAAAAACATTCTATCCGGTTGAAGGTTAAATACATTTTATATTTATTAGATCATAAAATTAACAAAAGTAAAGGAAAAAGTTCAATTTTTTAGCATTATTTTAAAGAAATTTTTGTTAAACATATTCAAACAACATATTAGATTACCAAAACTTCATCTTCTAATGAATCTTCAAAGTTCTTTCAAAAATATAAATAAATTATTGGAAACGAGAAGATTTACTTTTGGAAATTATTGAAATTGAAAATAAATTTACATAATTTTAAATAATTAATAATTCCCAAAAGTGCTCCGACTTAATCTAAATTTTAAACCCAATTAATAACGATCGTTGTTTTAATGAATCAATCAGAAATTCGATAACAGAATACAGAAATATGAATCCGTATATTTTTTGTTTTACTGAAATCGAGAGCCAATCCCATATTTATTTATTTATTTATTTATTCTTTTATTTATTTATTTATTTATTTGAGTTTCAATTTAATTCTTATCAAGTCTATTATTGAAACGTCATCAGAATGCCTTGGGGCACTCCTTGTTCTAACAAGCAAAAGACTATTGTAAAATATTGCTTAAAGAAACTGTTTTGTTTTAATAAGACATTAAATTTAAACACATTACTTGATTACTTTTCAGGAAATTAATAATATTATTTTTAAAGGAATTTTGAGATTTTGTTTTAATTATTATATTCATCAAATTGTCGTATTATTTTAGCTTAAAAAATTTATGTTCTTCAGAAAATATTTTTTTAATTATTTTTTATTTTTTTAGATGAATTTAGGGATTATAAAAATTGATCTTTTAACAATCCATAAATATTTAAGCTAAGAATAAATACTTATATGACTTTTCATATTTTTATTATTACAACAAGTTTGATTGTCCTCAGGACAATCTTTTTCAAAACTTTCGTTCGATTGCATCCGTTTAATTAATTAAGGACTTTAATCGTATTATCTGAGCAAATGGAGATTTACATAAATTGTTTATATACTTATTTCAAATTTTATTGGTTAAAAATTAAAATGATTATTAATTATAAGTTGTTAGTTTAAATTTGTATTTTGCGAAAATAGTTTATTAAATTTTTATATGAAAGTCTTAAAAATGTAAATAAATATAAAATTTTGAAAATTAAAAATGATATTATAAAGAAAACAATCAAAAATTAAATACTTATTTAAAAATAAAAAAATGTTTACAGTTATAACAATTGATATATTTTAATAAAAGTTTTGAAATAAGAATTTTAAAATAAATGATATACGGATTAAACTTTATTATGTTTTAAGAAATAATTTTTTAAATAAAAGACTTATGGTAAATTTAAATTAATTAGTTTATGGATAAAATTTTATAAAAACCTTTAGTTATAATTTATATATTAATTTAAAGTTTTAAGGTTTAAAATTTATTAAGCATTACAAATTAAATTGGAAGAAAAATTTAATAGATTGATTTTGGCGTAAAAAATGAATTAACAGGAAATTTTTTTAATTATGTGAATTATTGTAAATAAATTTTTGGTGTTAAATTATGAACCTTGAATCTAGTGATAGTGAAAGTGGTATAAACGTTACTTAATGTTAATAATTTATAAAATATTAATTTAATTTATTTATTTAAAAATTATAAATAAAATAAATCAACTTATTTAAAATTTTATAATTATTTTAAATTAGAAATAAATATAAATATAACATATTTTCAGATAATAAAAATTAAAATAATAATAAACCACCTGCATAGGAGAGACAATTCCAAATCACACACAACATTCAAACACAAAACATCAAACATTCCGTATATTCCTCACAATTAGTATTTGATCTTTGATAATTTAACAAACAAAGAAGTATTACATAATGGCTCGAAAAGTCATTTATTGTTATACAACATTGCTGAGAATCAATCGTACATTGTGAGTGGCAAGATTATTGAGGCCAGTCTGTGCGAATATTCGATGAAGTTTTTGAGGCAGCAATTTAGTTTTTTTATTTGCAAAGTGATAATTTGTTGAATACTGAAGTCTGATAAAATTTTCTTTTGAGCTGAGTAAGGACCACTAAGAATTTAATTTCTAAAGCGATATTTTGTTGAGTATTTAACTGAAATTTCGTCGGATGTTTGATATAAATTTATTGTCGAACGTTACTTGTTTGAGAATTTTGTCGAACACCAATTTTGTTTTCGAAATTTGTCGAACAGTGTTCATAATTTTAAAATTTTATTGAACGCTATTTGTTGATTATTTGAATTTTTTGTCAAAATTTGATTTACTTGAAAAATAAATTTATCGCACTGTTATTTTGAATTTTATATTACGAATTTTGTTAAATCAGATAATAAAAAATAGCGTTCATGAATAAACATTTAATTTCCAAAATAAAACGGGCCCAGGTAGAACACAAAATCCCCGAATTTCAAATATATCGCTCTAACGTTCTGGTCTTTGGGGCAATCTGGGGATCGGACGGAACACTCCTTGCTTTGGAGAATACCATAATATAAATACACAACTTTTCAGCGAAATCAAGACACTTTAAAACGCACGATTACTGTCAAATTAATTACTCAGATATAGGAATTGTACCTGTAAATCTCCACAGACCGACCAACCTTTGAAAAGTCCTAAATCAAGGATTGCCTGACTTTTTAAATTCTGAAATCCATGAATATAAGTTATTTATCTCGAAGGAAAGAGTTATCTTCACAAAGGCATATTTTTCATGTAACAAAATATTTCTTAGTGGTCCTTACTCAGCTCAAAGAAAATTTTATTAGACTTCTTTATTCAACAATATCAACTTTCTTGGATACTTCACAAAAATAAAACAAATGTACACTTTTTGAAATATAATTAGTGCAACACTACTCGTAATTGTGCAATCTGTGCCACAAAATCAATGAACTAGTATCTTTCAGTCTTATTCAGTTATATTGTAATGAGCCTCAAAATAATAAATTAGAAAATATTGTTTACTATTTAATCAATATTAATTCCGTAATACTAAATTAATTTAAATATATTTTCTTTTGTAATATATAAAATGTCTAAAGGGAAAGATTTTATAAAAGATAATTATGATTTCTGCTTAAAAATAAAATATGTAACTTTTTATAACATCCTAATTATATAAACTTCACTCAAAAAATAGCCGCTGCAAACAACTTGCTCTAACAATTAATGACACAGAAAGATGGATTGCTGTGAAAGCCTCTAGACAGCTAACATTCTTGATAAGGATTGAGAGGAAGAAAATTCAGTACTTCGAGAGATCTCTACAAAAAACAATGAATGTATTTTGTTTTTATTAACGAAAAAGAAAATACAATGAAATTATGCATCTACGAGGAACAGAGAAACACAAAATAACAAAAAAGAAGCAATTTAATTAAAAAATTGTGTTGTACTTTAAACAACCGAGTTGTGTATATTTATATGTAATAAAAAAATATAAATGGATAAAAAATAGGAAACTTTCTTCATAATTTCAAATCCTCATGTATTTTGAATACACTTATGGTACACCTGAGTGACAATATTTACACAAATAAAGCAAAAATAATAAAACAATATAGAAAAAAATATATATATACATAGGTTCAAAAAGGTTTGAAAGAAGAAAGCACTAAATAGTACAAACAAATTAGTAAGATACGATATTTTGAAGGGTTCATACTCTGAAGGTTTGAGCCTCAAAGAAGACTCCTGAGAGAAATATTGGTAGTTTCAAGATTGTCTTAATCAAAATACATTTTCCTATGACAAAAATCTATTAACGGCTTGTCGAATGCAAGTTAATCTGGTATATTAATATAAGAAATTTAACCTTCATCCGTCCCTCGAGTCTTTTTCGACCTGAGTATACGGTCGATTTGAGGGATGGATGAAGGTTAATATAAATAATATTAGCTAAATAAAGGTAAGCTTGATGAACTTTTTCAAAATGTTTGATTTTATTTTTTAATTGTTTCTTTTTAATGTCATTTATTTGTTTTTCTCACATAAAAATGTTCTTTAAGCTTCTTTTTTGACAATGATTACATTGAATTCTGACGATTCAACCGGGTGTGTATAAACTATGTATTGCATTTATAGACATGCATAGTATGTGTTGGTGTTGTGTTTATTGAGTGTGTTAAGGGTAAGAACATTTTTTAATATACTTTAAACGAGGATAGATGTACTTAAAATCCGTTTCGTTATATTTCTTGATATTTAATTGGCTACTTATTTTAAGATTTACTTTTGTATAATGGGGTTTTGGCGTTAACTGCAAATTCTGCAATTGACTGTAAGAAATAGTTGAAAAAGAATCTATGAAACAGAAAATTCACTCTCAATACATATCCTTCCATTTAACCTTTACATTAATCCTAAACTATCATGAATTTCATTAAAGTGAATCACAAAGGACTTATTTTCTAATAAAAAGGAGTGATCTCATAGTTTTAGTGACATAAAGTGAGACACTTACAGTGAAAATTGTAGAACAAAAGGAGCTCAATAGACATATCAAAATGGATTATTGATCGGCACCGGGCAAGCAGAAACCTTATTTATCAATGGTGTGGCAGACCTAACACTTCAAGACAGATCACACGGAAGAAGCAAATCAATCCATTCAAATCCAACAGAATATCAAAGAAGAAAAGCAGGTGAATGTTTTAATTGCGATTTGTGTGGTGGGGTAAACTGATCGGTGATACCAGGAAGAAGGAAGACAATCCAACAATTACAAGCTGTCTTCAGGTACGGACCGTCGATACGAATGTTTTAACAAACCTCTCGGAAACGATCTCCTTAGAAGTGTTAAATTTCCGTTTAATGGATTTATCTGGAAAAAAAAATTTCAACTGTCCCTTCTCTGGCTGTGTAAAGTCCACGGAAACTGCCAAAGGAATGCTAAATCATGGGAAATTCAAACATATATGGTACTTGTCTACTGGGGGTTCGAAGAGACATCGTAAGCAGAATGCTGACAACCTCGTAAGAGGCCTATCGGGGGGCTGCTAGTGCTTTTTAGTTGGGTTGGAACCTCTAAAGAGCCTACAGCTCAATACCATTGAAAGAGATGGGAGGCCCACAGTGAAATCAAAAATCTAATTTTATATACAAATTTAATAAATATTGATTTTAAGTTTACATTGAAGAGACACATCAGTCTTAGAACATAGATTAGAAAAAATTTAAGGTCGATATAACTTTAAAAAGTATTTTGGTATTGATTAAGATATTATCTTTTATAATATTTTAATTAATTATTATACTACCATCTAATTATTTTGTAATTTAAATAATTAACATAAATTTATTATTTCTGATGATTGTAATGTTAGAAAAAATCAAACATGATTTATAATTATATTTTAAAATTTCTTTAATTTATTTTTTTAATTTATTTATTTATCAATTATGTTAAACTAGAGTTCACGAGTATATAATTTGCAGATATTTTATACATCCATAATAATATATAATTTATAACATTTGATACGATTTCGCAAAACTTAGTAACATTGTTAAAATAAGAAATTTTCCATATATTCTGATGAGACTCAAATAAGCCACCAAAGTTGTGAGCGTGTCAGTCTGGTTTGTTTTAATCCCCGTGACTCAGTGGGATTCCGTAAGCACGCGAGGCTTTTTAGTTGGTGTATATTGCTTCTTAGAAGACTTTCATTTTTTCATAGAATAAATCTCCTGCCGCTAAATGGGTGGGGTTTATCAAGGAAAAGGTGTGGATATTGTTCCGTGAACGCGAGACAATATGTCTAATAATGCCATCGTCTCCGTGTATTTGAGTGTACTCTACTGAAAAATTATGAAGTAAAAGTTTCGATGTAAGAGACTCATACAGGAATTTATGAGCTTGATGTTTTTGTGACTGAGTTTATTATCATCTCAGCAGGGTATCTAATTAAACAATGCAAAGTCGCTGCATTTTTATTAGTTCATATAGAATTTATTTGTAGATTCATATCTGTTTTTGCAAGATTAATAATGGATAAAATATGTACATATTCGATATATAAATACGATGCTTAAATATGACTCCGTATTATTCTGAACAATTGTTTTTAGAATTCTCAAAATTATAAAATAATATTTCAAAAGATAAATTTCAGAAGTAAAACTTTGTTCTATGAAGGTAATCCACTTACTCTGACCCTGGTGTGTGACATCCGGACGTTAGTAACTTTTATTTTATATACAATATTATTGTAAATATTGCTTCGTGTATACAATTTTTATATTATTGCTGTTTATATTTATGAGGGGTTAATTTAAATTTACATCTCGCCAGAATAATTTATTATTTTTTTTTATTTAAAGGTAAAAATATTTTAATGTTAATATGCGTCTTAAATATTTTAAAAAAATTAAAAAAGGATATAATAAAACAACTATTAAAAAAATCAAATGTGTACTTAAAAATAAAATATGTTTTTAATGTGTATTTTAAAAATATTTCAAAAATTAAAAATGATATAATAAAAGAAAATCTTAAAAAATTAAATATCTATTTAAAAATAAAAAATATCTTTTTAATGTGTCTATTAAATATCTTAAAATTAAAAATGATAAGAAAACCATTAAATATTAAATATTTGTTTTATAAATAAAAAGTATTTTTACAGTCATAACAATTTATATATTTTAATAGAAATTATGAAACAATTTTAAATAAATTTTTATTTTTAATGGGAAAAAATATATAATAAATTTGCAAAATTTTAAGTAAATTTTGAAATAAATTTTTAGTTAAAATGTGAAGATTATTTAATAAATTTGCAAAATTTATAAATTGAATCGAAAAATATAATAGATTAATTCGTGGCGGGAAAATTAAATTAACAGAAAAATTTGTTTAAATGTGTGAATTTTTGTTATAGTTTGGTGTTAAAAAAATGAATCCAGATATTGATGTTGCAACCACTTCTCACAATATTGATATAAAATGAGATATACACATGTATAAATATTAAAAAATATTTTTACAAAAACGCCATCAGTACATCATTTACAAACACTCATTACAGTTGTCGAAAGTGTATTTTGAACGTTAATTTTAATATTCAGTTCTTTATATATATATATATTTGATAGTTTTGAAAAATAATTTTGTTAAAGCTTTATTGAGAAATTGATTATTGAACATACTTCAGAATTTTATTTTCCATTATCAGCAATTATAAAGTAATGTGAGCGATAATAAGAAGTTAATTAATGGGAGAATTTATCAGTAAATATATTACAAATTGAGACCGCTTCTCTTTGTCCATTTTGAATATTAATTAAGTGGTTGTTGTGTTTGTGTAAATATGATTCACAGAACTGTCTCTCATAATGTAAATCAAAGTCTTTCTGTAAAACAGAAAACTTATCATTTCTTTATTTCAAATAACCCGACCAAAACCTTTGTGACAAAAGTTATTGATCATCGCTATTTTGAAATAATTAAAAAAACAGTGAAAAGCCATTTGTTTCCGAACAAAGGACTGATAAAAACATTCTCTAGTTTAATATATCGGATAGCTATTCTCTATAGATTTATGAACACTTTATTAACAAGAGATGTTATAAAACGAAGGATCTATGAATTTCGTGTGATGATACCACTTAATATTAATATTACACGTAAACCTCTCTATAAAGTCCCCTCTTTATAAGATGTAATTCTCTATAATGAACAATATTTTTTATGTTAAAAAAAAGAAAATATGTTAAACAATGAGATTAATAAACGATTTAAAACTACCTCTTTATCAGCAACTTTTCTAATAGAAAGGTAGTTTTCTCGGTCCCAAATAACTCCTTATAGGGAGTTTTTAAGACATACCTTCAAATAAGACGGATATTAATGAAATAAAGAAAGCAGCCTGGTCTTTACTACTAATGTTTTATGATGCCATTATAGATGTAAAGAAGCCCGTACGAAGTAATCGATTCCTAATGACCCTATCATTCTCTGCTGGTCACATAAATCAGAACAAATCGGTTTTAGCATCTTATTGTGCTCATGTTCTTAAATTAGTATTTGACTCCAAATATTTTGACTGACACTTACTTTCAATGGTCAGTAGAAAGAGGAAAACCTTTGAAGGAAGAAAGAAAAGCCGGTGTTGGATTTGAAAAATAAAAAACAAATTTCTTTAAAAAAAGGGATTTTAAAAAAAGATTTAAAAACAGATTTCTTTAAAAAGGAAACGGTAAATTATTTATGAATATTGATTAAAATAAATTGTAAAAATAATTGATTGAATTATAAAATATTGTTGTTGCTTAACCAGTGAAGTTTGTAAGAGATAATTCCTGGGTGTAAATGAGGATTTTCAATTTGAGTTCAGTTTAGTCTTTCTTTCTCTGCAATTCGAGTAATGATAACTAAAATGATTTGTGGGTCGGAATTTCGGGGATTTGTCAAACACTGGCTTTTGAATCTCGGAAAGTTGCCAAAATTAATTCGACCAAGTTTGAATAATTGAATGAACGTTAAACTGAAAGTTGGAAGAGGATTACGAGATAGATTCAGTGTTGCCGATGTAACTATGGCACGACAAAAACCATTCCGACGACCTTTCCTCACTATCCCCTGATGTTTACTTGTATATATCTATGTATATTTAAATTGTTAAAATTCGATTAAAATGAGATCCAAAGACATCCTCCTACCCTTGATGCGTCGTGTAGGTAGAGTTCAATAATACAGCTTCCAGGGTTATTTTACAAGAGCTGGTTTATCAATCTTTATGGTTTCTAACTTTCGGAGTCACAAACATACAGCACTTTTGCATGTATTTTAAATATTTCATAAATTAAAATGACAATATTTATTAATATTAACCATTAAGTAACAACTTTTAAAAATCAAGAAAGAAAGACGTTTTTTTGGTGAAGCGATTTTATTTTGAGTAAAATAATTGGGAAATATTTAAGAAATAAAAATTCAAAATATGAGCAACAGTTTATTGAGATGTAACATAAAGAGTAATGAAATTATTTAAAAAATAAAAATTACATAGATACATGCAAATTTTTTTTCGTAATGTCCTATGAATGGGACTCTTGTTTATAATGGGTTAATTTTAATATTATTATTTAGAAATATTATTTATTAATAAATTTTAATAGTGATTTAATCTGCTTGTGGCCTTGTTTTATTGAAACCTCACGTATTTATATTATGCATTAGTATTAATAAATAAAATAATATGTATTTATATAATATGAATTATAATTATATGCATCATAATGTGTATTATAATATATGTATTATAATATAATATTAAATTAAATGACTATTGTAAATGATGAATTATATTAAAATATATCTATTATAATAATATCTATTTATATAATAATTAATAAAAAAATCAATATCGCTTAATGCGATAAATTTATAAATTAAAAAATTAAATTATATATATATATATATATATATATATATATATACAGGGTGTCCCAAAAATATGTATACACATTAAAAATTTAATTTTATTGAATTTTATTGAATTTTATTTATGTTTAACTTTCAT